>QNGE01005910.1:12998-37345 GCA_008508345.1 Paragonimus westermani
TTTTCGTCTGACTGCTCCCCTTTGGCCTGTCTGACAAGGTTGCACCTGGAAGGACCGGAGTCCTAGTCAGCATAGCCCGCCGGATCAAAACAGTACGCAAGCCCGACCATCACGTCAAGGTAGCAGTATAGGTCGGGCAAATAACACCTACATGTTCCATATATTTTTCAATGACTTCTGGGATTCGGCAAGCGTGTGAGATTAAAGTCTCTGAAAACTGACTTTCGAAAGTGCGGTATCATCTATGTCCTGAAAACGAAAGGATACCGCTAACCTCCAAAATATTTCTCAAACACTTTTGACTGCTGACTAGTGTCTCTCATAATCCTAAATACTTACATACCATCTGTATATCAGTAAGCCACGCTTTTCCCCGGTTTACCATGCGATTGAACAAAACAAAAACATCCACGCCAGATTTTGAAAACAAAAAGATCACGACTGTCACTTAAATTTCAATTGTAACAAAACAATATAGGTTGATGGTACGGATTTCGATTACCTTAGTTTCTGTGCTGAGTGTTATGAAAAGGGAGCGGTATGTGTGATTGGTTAATTTGTATACGCAATAACTGAGCGAATCTGCCTCTACGACTTTGGTTCGGAATATCTGGTTACTCGTTATTTTGTACAGCATTTTCCCGCCACAGTTAGTGCTCTCAGCTATTCTTCCGATTGACTTTCTTACATCGTGTCGTGTCGATGAATCAGGCGCCTAGTTTAGCAAAAATACTGAGGGCGCTTTCTCCTCTATTCCAAAGATCAAAGCTGGCGACTGAATAAGTTTGGCAAAAGGTTTCTTTTTTCTCTCTTGTAGTCCCGCCGTATCTCGTTAGGAAACGTCACATTCGTCTCGCAAACACTCAGTTTCGCGACACATATCTCCGTTGAAGACTTCCGTGGTGATTGCATGTAAGCCTGTTTTCCATTAGTGTTTTTCTTTGCGTTGTTGAGAGTACGCTGTACAATTGCGCTTGAGAGGTAAATACACCGTTTGCTTAGTTCGGATGTTATTACTACTGAATCCAAACTATCTCTGGGGTCGATCTAAATTAATCATTTCATTTTTGCATTCATGGGGCCATCACAACAAAATGCTACCCTCCAATGATTTGTTATGACCTACTTCATCGTGTGCGGCCGAATTACAGACGCAGAAACTGTTTAAGCATGGTATATAAACCCGCAATACCTCCTTGTGAAATATACAGTCCAGTACGTGAGTTTGCCACACCGACGGTAAAAGCGGTCCTCACAATTCAAATTATATACCGTCGTCGCCTGACTCAAAACAGCATTTGTTAATGCTGCAACTGCTATCTGGTACAGTTTACGTTGCCCAGTGAGGCAGCATATCGTCACAAAGTACTTCTGATAATTTCTCCTATCTTCGCTAATCTTCCTACTGGAGACAATAATTGCCTTGTTGCCTTACTTTTTACTCGCGGACGTCCAGTGGGTCTTTGAGCTACGCTGGGTCCAGTCGCAACGTCTGTCACTGATCGAGTCTAGAATAATCACGTCTGTGAATCAGTGAGTGTTTATAAATTCTGAGTCCGCTGAGCAATCGGTCAGGTCCAAAAAAGACGATCATACAGGCAAGTTTCCTACCAATAAGATACAAGAAAACAAGTGAAAAAAAACTGGATGGAAGAAAATAAAAGCAAGCTTGGACATTGAATCCAACAAACTTACAGGTTTCGAAATTAACGGTTTGCATGAACAAGACAGAATGCCACAGGTCCAGTAATTGTGGAACGATAAGTCGCACGAGGAACCAGGGTTCAAGTGAGCAAGGGTCCAGCAGCAGGGGTTAAGATTGAACGAAATGCGCGGGGACAAGCTTCGACAAGTAAGTGATATCATGCTTCAGAAGTGCATCGAGATTAATGTTCCTAGAAGAAATGGTTTGTCACGCGTGTAATTGGAGTGGTCATGCGAGTCGTTGCAAGGAATGGTCACAGTCAGTCTCAATTTTCATTTAAAAATCCATGGTTTGGTGAAAGCCTACGCGAGTTGACATTCTGATGCTTGACTGGTGTGATCCGGAGATGAACGAGGCTGCAGTATCAGTCGATGCAGATGCGCCTAGTTGTGGTCTTGGGGTAAGGATGAAAGAACGCAAACGCGAACGTCAGTACAAATGATGTCACACAGTTCGGACGTGGTGCTTGACTTGATATCGTCAAGTAGTTTGAGAATAACTCAACGTTGCGAGTAAGTTGTAATGCTCTAGGATCCAGCCACCTCGGTGTTATTTCGACCCCAGTATTCATGGCGAAGTCCATTCGCAGAGTGTTACAAATCGCTTGTAATTCTGGGCTACTCTCAATCTATCTACTAATAAAAAAGGTTGTTCCGGCAGTTGTCTAGCCCGCTCGTGAATGCATCCACGGTCGAGTCGTCTTACGAGTTGACTACACGTTTATTGAAAAAATTAAACGGAACAGTTGATCATGATATCACTTTGTCATTTGTGAGCCCGTGATATCTCAAATCTCTGTCGTGATGCATCAAGAACAGACGCGTTGTGGGACTTGTGCCTGTATGATGGGCAATTTTGTGCACTTCGCTACTGTCCTCTATTACTCTCCTGTGTTCTAGCAAAAAAAAGTTCATCGAACTAAGTTGGTCCTGGTAGATTGAGCATTTCAACCCCTTACCTTCCGTGCGGCGAACTTTTGTGCATCTTTGAGGACAGCTATGTCCTTTTTGAGATATAGAGACCAAGTATGGGCACGATATTCCGGATGGAGGTGAACTTTGGCCGTGTATCTTGGAATGGACACTAACGGACATGGGCTAACGGTGGCAAATTTTAGTCGATATAGCGTTGGATGTGCTTTTATCGTGGCTGCGGCACATTGAGCAGATGAGATAACCATACTCTTGACTTTAAAACTCAAGTTTGTCGTTTGCTGTTTAGTCGCTAGTTCGACTCTGTCAGTGTACACCCCTTAGACATATGGCGGTCGGCTGGAGAACATTAGCAAGGATATGATTGCCGAGAACAGCCAGCGGTGCATCTAACTTCAAAGTCCATTCGCGGATTTCCAAACTATCTTCCTGAAGGACGTTCGAATTCTACGCACTTCCAACCAGCCTCATATCGTCTGCATACAGGTAACGTGAGTTGACCGGGTTGTCAGTCACGTCATTCACTTGCACCAGGAAGAGTAGAAAGGTGAGGATTGAGCACCGAAGTGCCCCATTCAACAGAGGTTCTTGGTCCGACAGCAGTGCTCTCATTGTCAGCCTACACGATCTTTCAGCTTGAAATATCTGGATAAACCCATAGGTTCCAGCGTCATGGCGTGTCATTGACATGATCGAAGGCTTTCTAAGAACCCATATAACACACTTCGGTCGCATCTGACTTATCAAGCTCCTCCGTGACAGCTCCCGGAATCGTTAGCAGGCCTTTGAGACGAGAACTTCCACGATTAAGGGCTTTGAAACGTTTCTGATCAAAGGGGAACCCGCAAAGCTTTTTTGTAATATGCGTTCAAAAATTTTGCTCACGTTACCAGCCGGGATTGTTGGTGATTAATTTCCAACAACTGATTGGTTATCATCTTTGCAGGTGAGAATTAGGGCGGCTCCCTTCCAGCCCTTCAGGAACACACTTGCATTCAAAGTAAAATTCAACATACGTGGGAAAGTGTCAAACTGTTGTTCAGGGTTTTGGGCCGGCTAGGCGAATGGCTTCCTGTCCCGCGGACTTCATGTTACCTGAAAAAGACACCACTCGTCCACCCTCACATATCATGGCCGTGCCTTTACAGTTGGAAAGGGACTCAATCATCCCATTATGTCATCGTGAACATTTTGAAACTACACCAAGACGGATTGGCCGTACTTCATCGGTTGATATGGCCCCTTCGTTATAGGGAAGTGTGGGACCCACATTTTAAACGAGATCCCACCGCAGATATGGTCGTAAAACCTTCGAAGGTGATGCTAGACGATATGTGCCATGTTGAGTTCATACACTAGGTGGTAATTATCCGCGATCTGATTGTCCCATTTCGAGCTCTCCTTCGTGCAACGAAATTTTAGGTGCCCTTTCGAAAAGTATGCACTCTTCAAGCAGTATGCTTGGACTGGAATTCCTTCCTGACCCTGAGGCGAACTCATGGCTTTCGACAACTTCCTCAAACTATTTTACAAAGCGCGTTCTTCAAGAGCCTGGATATTATCAGTGTGGCTCACTCAAAAATATCAGTTTGTTCAATGAAAATTAATGAGGATCTGGTCACCTGGGGGATCCAATATTTTCTTAGTGGTTGCAAAACCAGAGTTAGTAAAGGCGCCTACTCGTTTTAAAACTCTGATGCCATCTTCACTACATACAAACTCCGTCGAAACTTATCCACCGTACCGCCTACGGAAAAAATGGAAATAAATGAAAAGTTGAGGGCACTTCCGAACTTACAGCCACCGGTGTTCTGCATCCAGTTAATTTCATAGATACGCACATATCCGGCCAAAAAAGAGTTAGTCCGGTTGTTCTTATACCTGCATCTCATGCGGAGAAAGTAACATCAGAGGACGCCAACCGATCATACTGACCTCCACTGAGGACAACGTAGTTGAGGTGGCACCAGTTCCGGCAAGCGTGCCACTGCATGCCCTTTGTGTGGATATATTACACCCAAACCAAACGCAAGCGTCATTTTCCCCTGTGAATGTCTACGGAATTCCAGCACTGCTGTGTGTCACCGTTTCAAAGAGTTACCAGGTTCTCAGTTACGTGGAAGATCGTCAGATTATTAACTAGCCCCAATTGCGGTAGTTCCCAATTGCGCTAATTCCCAGTTGCGGTGCCACTTTGTTTTTTGGTGACCAAACACTCAGTCAAAAAAGACAAGATGAGTATTGGAATGGACAGACTGACTAGATCCGATTGATTTGGGCGTCTGGCCTGAAAATAGTTTGCAAACCGCTGAAATCGCTAAAAATGTCGGTTGGAGACAAACGATATAGAATGAAAACAGTTCTCAGTATATCGAGTCATGGACAGGACAAGACGCAACCAACAGTACTTAACAAGGTATCATGTCATTCGGTGATGGATGGCTGCTGGTAATGGAAGTTTGATGCACAAAACATGGATGGAACAAAAATTTGAGTAGAAAACAACGGCGGGGAGGTCCTAAACAAGTTAAGAGTTCCTGGCGGTGATAGTTACTTGTGACAACATGCAAACGTTGAAATTCGTCAGTTACGCTATAAAAGGGATAGACGGCTGCATCACGGTATGCTCCTCGACAAAGCACAGATGTCGTCCTCATGGAGTTGAAAGGATTACCCAATATATTTGGACGAACAGCGACTTGCCAAACAGAAAGTAAAGATCTGATCTATTATTTCGTATTCAGTACAAGTTGACATATTCAGAAATATGTGACCGAACATGAGAGCGTGAGCTATAATCGCATGGCCGATAAGTGGGTAGAATCACGAACCAAGGTAGGTTTGAGCCAGTAGAGTTCAGTTTCCGTTACGAAGCGGCCTGAGCAAAACCTTGCGAAGTTTCGCAAATCAATGCGATTCGGAAGGTATCCAGTGGGATGAAACCACATCAGATTTTACGAATAAAAGTTAACCAGAAGGAAGTAGTCTGAACGACTAGCAAAATGTAGGGCCAAGCTTGAAAAGTGTCTAACAAAGAACCATCATAAAACTCAAAAATCTTCGGCTATATCCTGGCCGAGAAATACAGAAGCAGAGAACTCGGCAGTAGTGCTTATATTGCAGGCAGTTTTTGAATCGATGCTGTTTCCTCAACGGTAGCCGTTCGAAGGTACGCTGACATATGCCAAGGCTGTGATGGAAAGGGCACCACATAAAAATAGGGTCCAAAGAACTACGCCGACAGTTACGAAATCCCCCTCACTGCTGAAGCTAATTTTCCAGGATGTGACTCGTGAAAATCTGTGTCGTTATGCAACAAGACGAACTAAGAAGTAGAATAAGAGTGCGTGTAGAACACCTGTCTGAGTCTTCTTAAAGAATCACCAGAAATCAGAGAGCTGGCCAAGAAAATAGACCGCAAATTCTTGCTTTAACAGAGACCTGGCTTTCCGCGAATACCAGTGATAATGGACTGCATGTCTCTGGTCACTCTTTGTACCGGACGGACTCCTCCCGTGGACGCATGCGAGGCTGCGCTATTTTCCTAAGCCACAAGCTCCCAGTGCCGGCTGTCGTAGGGGAATTTACCTTGTCAGAGAAATACGACATGCTCTGGAGCAAACTCCGACTCCGCAAACGTGACACGCTTCTCACCGGTGTTGCGTACCGTTCGCCGTCATGCAGTGCATCCGACGACGAGGCCATCCTTGCTGCCCTAGACAGACTCATGTCTACACAGCGTTTCTCTCATCTTCTTATTGTGAGTGGCTTTAACGCACCCGAACTCAACTCTATGGCGGCTTCTCATGAGGACTGTGGCTGCGGGTTCTCGAAACCCTTGGCAATGTGTCTCCATGAGAAAGCCTGGACAAAGCATGTCGATCTACCTACAAGGCACCGTCCAGGACAGACACCCTCCTTGCTTGATCTGGTCATTACGAACGAGGCTCACCTGGTAGATAGGGTGGTCATCAAACCACCGCTAGGGCATAGTGACCACATGCTACTAACCTTTGACTTTATCTGTTACTGGCTCTAAGATGCTGTAACAAAGACTTCATTCCGAAACTTCCAGAAAGCAGACTTTAATGCACTAAGGACGTTCTCAAGCACACTCAGCCTCACATCCGACTCAGTGAACTTGAACTACCTTTCTTTTGAAGCTGCCATTCACGAAGCCGATGGTGCATTTGTTCCTCAAAAACTGGAAGTTCTTCGCTCGTACACCGCTTCCGCGGAACATACGCCGCCTACATGAAGTACGTCCTCGCCTTTTCTTTAAGCAGAAGCTTACGGGTAGGCCAGAGGATCTAGAGGTCTTTCGCTCTATACGAAACAGATGCGAGCGAAAAATCCGGCAACACACCCAACAGGTACAGTCGAAAATCCTACAAGTAGCTAGCGAGAATAAAGATTTTCTTCTCAAGTATATACGTCGCCAGAGAAATACTAAGCCATCAATGCTTTCTCTGCGGCTTACCGGCGAGAAAACATCCTCCAGCCATCAAGTGGTTGCGAGGTGTTGTGAGAATACTATTCATCAGTCTACAACGTAAATCTGCCAAACTGGCATCCAATTCTCCCGCGGAGACACTTCCAACACCCCCTCCTGACAGCTGACTTTTCTGTGTCCGACGTTCAGAACCTCTTGCTTGAGATCGATCCTCATAGTGCCATGGGACCAGACAAGATCCATCCCCGGATCCTTACGGAAGCGGCCCTCGGTTTGGCAGTGCCTCTCTTTGATCTGTCTGAACGGACACTTCGGACAGGCACTCTTCCGAAGGCATGGAAAGAGACCGCTGTCTCACCTATATTAAAAACAGGCGATCGTCACTCTCGTGCTGGTTATCGGCCGATCAGCCTTACCAGCATCCCATGCAAGATAATGGGGCGACTGTTAAAACGCACCATCTTTATCCATTTTTTCTCCAGTAGCCCTTTCTCTTCGACCCAGCATGGCTTTCTTCCAGATCGGTCATGCAAAACGAATATGTTAATCTCCGCGGATAGCCTGACAGAGGCCAAAGACAATGGTCACATATTGGACGCTATCTTATTCGACTTTGTCAAAGCCTTCGATCGTGTCACACACGGTCCTCTGGTGCATAAACTAGAAGTCTATGGGATCCAGGGAGAGGTTCTCCGCTGGAGAACTCTCTTTCTTGGTAACAGGACTTTCAGAGTAAAAACTAGTTCAGGCCTTTCGTCTCCATCCCCAGTCTCTGTGGCAGTCCCTCAAGGGTCGGTACTTGGTCCATTGTTGTTTTTGATCCACATCAATGATCTGCCCAAGTTGATCTCTAGCAACGCCCTCATTTATGCTGACGACTTCAAAATCTGCAATGCCTGTGACCCCAATGCATTGCAAATTGACCTTGATCGTATTAAGTTCTGGTCAGATGATTGGAGTCTCCCTCTGAACGACAGTAAGTGTGCGCACATGTCACCCGGGGGAGACTCCGGGAATCTATTCGTGATACATGGTGCATAAAGTGTAGTAGATATCACGAAAGTAAACCTCAAAAAAATACCTAGGGATCTGGCTGTCGTCTGGTTTGCCCTTCTTTTATCATCATCAGCTGGCTGCCAAAAAGGGTTTTATGACTCTTGGGATGATCAAACGAACCTTCCGCCGGATAGACAAGCTCGCCCTTCACACGCCTTATGGAGTCTACATAAGACTACTGCTCGAGTATGCCAATCAAGTCGTCTACACCGGTTTAAAGAAGGAGATACTCGCCATTGAACGTGTCCAGCGAGTAGCCAACAAAATGGTCACTGGCTTACGGCATCTCTCCCACTAGTCTCGCCTTAAAATTCTTAATCTTCATCCACTTGAGTTTCGCAGACGCCGCGGCGACTTAATTCTTGCACACTTTCTCTTTAGCACAGGACTCGTGCAACAATTATTCATCCTAGTGAGTGATAACAATCGAAGAGGTCACGACAAGGAGCTATATAAGCTTCGGCCTCGGACCTTCCTAAGACAACAGTTCTTCTCTTATAGGATTATCAAACACTGGAACGACCTATCACTATAGATTGTGAGCTGCTCTTCTAAGAACCGTTTGAAAGTGTTATTGGATTCTCACCTACGTAATAAACCGTTAGGTTAGTAATTTATCCTGTTCAGTTGGATTATTATTCTACTCTGTTCTTGGTACGTTCTGTAACCTCCAAGAGCGGTGTTACACCCCGTTTTCAATGACTGCCTTTCGGGTCAACAGAAAGCCGTCAGACATCGGAACGAACAAACTGACTGGATCCGGGTAGATTGGGCTCCCAGCCTCGAACTTGTGCACGACTCGCCCAAAATCGATGAAATTACAATAATCATATAATAAGCCAATGATTTCCAACCATCAATGTTATCAGAACATTAGGTCGTGGTTACCATCAACACACAAGTTTATCCTTGCATAGGAGCGATGCATGTGACTAGCAATTGATTGTTCCGTATGATCTACAATTTCAGACATTAAGGCCAGCTCGGTGAATGGAACAAACAGGAAACGAACGGAGGTGGTAATAAAGGCAAATAAAAATAATAACTTGACTGATTCAAACCTATGGGAAGAAGGAGAGGCCCATGTAAACGAATCTCCCGCAGTCGCTCCGGAAGAGAACTGGCCCAACTTTACCATGGTAACTTTTGAAACCTGTCACATCTGGAGATATCACGCTACGTCCAAACATACTCCGAATGACGACAACCCAATACACCATGTGTTCAGCCCAGACCGGTGTGGTAACTCCCGTCTTCTCCAGCTTGCGATTGTGACCCATGCGATAAAAAAGGAAAGCGGACTAAACAAAGATTTTGCCCTAATTTCCGCTACGTCTTCAAGGATCCTGGAGTCTACTATGAGGTCCCTCTAACCTCACTTCTGAAAAAAATAGAAGTATAATATTTTCTTAGTCGCATGGGTTATCCCGCATGCACTTCCGCAAATGTGTTGAACAGCCAGTCACTTCATAATATAGAACGGTCATTTTTTCGTGTTTAGGCCTCAGTATTGCAGGTGATAATCCAGATGTGGCCTCATGCATGGTTTTTGGAGCGTCACTATCACCTCCGGTTTGCCTGAAGCAGGAGATTTTTCCGACAAGCACATTGCTTAATTTCTTTTACTTGCTGCCTCCGGACATTCCTTTTAGACATTTAAACTACCCATTGTGATCGCTTCCAAGTCATTGATTACCCGACTTACCTAACTCCTATTTCTCTGCCTGTCCATCAAGATCTCCGGCCAACTCTAATTGATCTCCAGCAATCAGCTGACTGTACTTCGATACACCCAAGGTTAGCTGTAACGCACCTGAACTTAGTTGAGGCGCCGTAGCTTTTCACGGCCTTTCCTCCACTATCGTTTGGTGAAAGAAGCTACTCCGTAGAATGTTCTGCGTCAATCACAGCAGCCCCGGATTGAGACCAAAGACACATAGTTCGACGATTGACCTTATGGATGGGTGCAAATTCTGTACTTCTTTGGTCATCTGGGATGATAACCTTCTGGTGGATGAGACAAAACAGCTAGGTTAAAAGTTCCAGCAAAGCATCGGCGTTTCGCTGACACTGCCTGCGATCCAAAGATCACTACACGGGCTCGAGGCAGGGGCCAAAGTAAACCCGTATCTGGTCAGCCTGTCTTGCCCGATGTCAAGCGGGTTCCTGTTGACCTGAGCAGCAATTAATGGAAGCAATGTGTGGCGACACCCTTGACGGCTGCCGTAAATGCCGAGGACATAAATATTACTAGCTTGTTTTGAGTAAACGAAAGTCACGAGGCGCCTTGAAGCAAACTCTAAAAGCGCAGCTAACGGCATAAAAAGAAGGTCGTTCCAATGTTTAATCTTACAAGAAGAAACTGTTGCTTGAGGAAGGTCCGGCGGCAGAGATTTTAAAACTTTCAGGCATATACTCGTAAGTCAACATCCTCCGCAACATTGTAGAACTGTTCCACGAGACGTGCCGTAAAGAAGAGACGTGTGGGAACCAAATCGCTGCAGCGTCGTCGAAATTATCAAGAGAGGAGGCTATTCAACAAACAGAATTTCCTTGGCTAGCAAAAGCTTACGGTTTGCGCGCAAGAAGGTCATGTGGAATACAATCACGATCCTTGGCGAAATCAGAGAAGATAGCGTTTTTTCTTTTACCTCCTTCCGACCTCGCATGACAATAGGTATATTCGTTGTATCTGCCTGGCTAAGAGGGAACCTGTTGTGGTCGAAGAAAAAAGGACCGTTCGATAAAATGCGCTCCATTTTCTTGCATGGAGTACCAGTAAGGATGACAGTAAGAATGATAACCAGCCGAGGGGTGTGGTCTAGCCACTTTGCTGGTGAGCGTGACCTTGGCTTTTTGTTCACCTACCAGGGAGAGCGTCAGTTCGGAGTGTCTGTTTGACCAGCCCGTTCAATGCTTTCCTCGGACTAGCGGCCAATTTCTTGATAACACTGGAGTGGATGCTGTGAGGACCTACTGCACTGTGCAAATTAACCTTGTATGAAAGGTCTTCATCGTCCAGTACAGAACACTCAGTTGTAAGGACTGGTTGCGGGAAGGTTCACAGTAGTGGGGTAAGGTGCGAGCTCTACGGTTCAGTGCTGTAGCCTGCCGAATAGCAGCCCTCACGCAACTCGGTCAAAAAACTACGGGCCTAAAACGTTTTCCCTCCAAGCGGTCGTCAAAGATGAGTGGAGAGCATATTCCTGCTCATTCGACGCATATGCTTGAATGAGAACTCTTCCACACTAGGTTCCTGTAAGGTCTTTTCTTGTATGTGTTGAGTGTGTTCGCAGATTCCGCGCTTACACTTAATTCGAAAAGCGTAGAAAACACTTGGAACCTCAAGGTTTGCCGTTAGCTTATACCTCGAATATACATGGAAAAGTCATCAAGGAGACGACATATTCTGCGTGAGAGTTGGTTGAAAAGACAGCTTTTGATTAACAACTGCACCACCCAATCACTAAACAGCTCTTAAATCGCGCAATAGTACTGATCATCAGAACCATATTCAAGAAGGACTGACCGTAGATAGCTCCTTAGGTCGCTGAAATCAGCCTGTTTGAAACTTCGCAACACGGATTTTCCTGCTGGTTGCCGCAGTCAGTGAAAAGTGAGATCATGTACAAGCGGATAGTATCTACCGTGTGCAAACGGCTGCTTGATGGCCACTCTGGCTACCTGGTAGCCCTCATTGTTAGCGACTAAACAGGTTAGAAAGCGGGTTGACCAGAACGTCACCGCGTCGGATGTCGACATGAAGAGTACACGCTTTTCGTCCTGTCAACGTCCATAGGTAATTCGACGATGCGCATTGGCGGTCCCGGGGAGACTGTTACCCAGTTTATCTGGGGTGCATTGGTAGCGTGAGTACTGGGTAGCTAAGAAAGTCACGGTAATCCTTGGAAGCTTCCCAAGAGTACAAAACAGGGTCACAACTGGGAATGTTGGATGGGGGAGAACGCTAAATAAACTTTACTAGGGATGAGTCTTTGCCACGCAACGCGAGTGGAAATTACAGGGCACCACGTTAAACAGAAGGTCAGGGGTTTCAGAGAACCTCGGTTGTTGAAAGGTTCCAAGTGGGGCAAATGGTACAGTCTACACTCTACCTCAGGACTAGTCTTAGCTTGTTCACACTTAGCCTGGCACCATCCTGCTTGTTTCCATTTCATTAAGAATCATCTAAAGTGAGTGTTCCGAGTCAAACAGCGACAGATGCAGGGCCCGATTGAAGCGATTCGTACAAATTTTCGAGGCTCGGAGCCCAATCTACCCGGATCCAGTCAGTTTGTTCGTTCCGATGTCTGACGGCTTTCTGTTGACCCGAAAGGCAGTCATTGAAAACGGGGTGTAACACCGCTCTTGGAGGTTACAGAACGTACCAAGAACAGAGTAGAATAATAATCCAACTGAACAGGATAAATTACTAACCTAACGGTTTATTACGTAGGTGAGAATCCAATAACACTTTCAAACGGTTCTTAGAAGAGCAGCTCACAATCTATAGTGATAGGTCGTTCCAGTGTTTGATAATCCTATAAGAGAAGAACTGTTGTCTTAGGAAGGTCCGAGGCCGAAGCTTATATAGCTCCTTGTCGTGACCTCTTCGATTGTTATCACTCACTAGGATGAATAATTGTTGCACGAGTCCTGTGCTAAAGAGAAAGTGTGCAAGAATTAAGTCGCCGCGGCGTCTGCGAAACTCAAGTGGATGAAGATTAAGAATTTTAAGGCGAGACTAGTGGGAGAGATGCCGTAAGCCAGTGACCATTTTGTTGGCTACTCGCTGGACACGTTCAATGGCGAGTATCTCCTTCTTTAAACCGGTGTAGACGACTTGATTGGCATACTCGAGCAGTAGTCTTATGTAGACTCCATAAGGCGTGTGAAGGGCGAGCTTGTCTATCCGGCGGAAGGTTCGTTTGATCATCCCAAGAGTCATAAAACCCTTTTTGGCAGCCAGCTGATGATGATAAAAGAAGGGCAAACCAGACGACAGCCAGATCCCTAGGTATTTTTTTGAGGTTTACTTTCGTGATATCTACTACACTTTATGCACCATGTATCACGAATAGATTCCCGGAGTCTCCCCCGGGTGACATGTGCGCACACTTACTGTCGTTCAGAGGGAGACTCCAATCATCTGACCAGAACTTAATACGATCAAGGTCAATTTGCAATGCATTGGGGTCACAGGCATTGCAGATTTTGAAGTCGTCAGCATAAATGAGGGCGTTGCTAGAGATCAACTTGGGCAGATCATTGATGTGGATCAAAAACAACAATGGACCAAGTACCGACCCTTGAGGGACTGCCACAGAGACTGGGGATGGAGACGAAAGGCCTGAACTAGTTTTTACTCTGAAAGTCCTGTTACCAAGAAAGAGAGTTCTCCAGCGGAGAACCTCTCCCTGGATCCCATAGACTTCTAGTTTATGCACCANACTTTTCAAGCTTGGCCCTACATTTTGCTAGTCGTTCAGACTGCTTTCTTCTGGTTAACTTTTATTCGTAAAATCTTATGTGCCCACCCGAGCGTTTGTACCCAACTTATGCATCCCTTTTTTGTGCCCCGTGCACTCCCGCCCCATTCCTCCAACACAGAAGCATCTCCTCGTGTCGACTTAATTCTAATAGCGACTGCACCATAATTGGTCTCGTCACGTTGTCTTCGATTATTGTCCAGGTTTTGTTGACGTTATGCGAACGATGACAAACTACTCAATTGAGATGTTTCGTATCCCACACCATTTGCTGGATATTCATGCCGTTGAAGGACATACATATTTTTGAGGGTCGGCATAGAAAAAACAAAGCAGTAGGCATATGACCCCGTGGTTAGTGAGTCTCAGGGGTATTCTTGTCCTCGCTTCCAAAATTTCACCAAGGTTCTTTGTCACATCACGGTCTGAAACTGTGGCAGCCTATCCGCCCTCCCAACTAGTGACCCGATTGATCTGCTGATTGGATGCTTTCCTATCGAGGAGCTCAAGCAATGACTTGCCGAGCACACCACTGGCAGCATGCTTCAGTCCGCCTTGAAAGCACTGAAACGTCCCACCATAAGGGGTTACGGTGGCATGTTTGCTTGCCGTCTAATAGCACTGGGGATCTGTTCATCCTCTTTGTGAATAGAAAACAAACATCTACAAACATATAGAGGCCGCACGTTTGTTTTGCTGTCCTTCATGGAACCGATTAGCAGTCGAATATTCCCCACATCCAGCTTAGCCTCTTGCTGCTGGCCTTAATGCTGGGCGATTAACAACAGAGCAACTCCAAAAATCTTACCGTCTGGTCAATTGACCCAGGTAGGCGCAACAATAGCTTTCACTGCTACTTCACCCGAGATTTCACTCCACTGATTTCCCAGAATACCAGCACCATTGTGCAGGGAACTCAGAAACTTCTCACAAACACTCTCTGCCACGTACTCCCCTATATTTCGCCGTTTTAACTGGCTCCGCCTACTTTTACAGCCGTCAGTTTTCTGCAACTCACGCTGCTGAACGTGAGAAAATCTGGTTAAGCGTTAACCCTGAGAGTAGACTCAGCTCCTAATTCAGCCACCAAAAATGAGGAGTGACCATACATAGCAGAAGACTTCTTTCAGCCTCTTGTCTCGGTTCCCATGTGAGCCTTTAACCCTGCTGGAACCTTACGTATTTGTATCTGGACAATTCGTTTTAACTCCCACTCTCTCCACCCCACTATCTACCTCGTTCGTCACAACAGACGATGCGTTATTCCGAGGAACCCCATCCTGGTTGACTCCAGCAAGCGCAACGTCAGTGCAATGGTGGAGTTTGTTTATACGTGACCCACAGCACCACAGTGGTTCCTTATGGACCGTACACACTTCGTGAGTTCACTTTTTAATCTTGGTACAGAGGGGGTGATGCCGCTTCGCATCACTCCCCACACCCACCTACGAATAACAATTGCCGTAGCAAAATCCACTACCCATCAGGTCGGCCACATGAATGACATTTCCCCAGCCCGTACGAAGAATCTCCATCAAATTCCTCTACTCCTGTTGTCAGTTAAAGAGGAGAGTTGCTGAAAGGGAATATTTCACTTGAAAGAGAGAAACCAACTGTGCAGGCTTATACGTAGCTGTCCATGAAGCCCTTTTGCTAACTAACCTTCACACACTGAATCTTCCGGCAGTCTCCGTTGCTTCAATTAAAACGCCTTTTTTCAGCCATCCGTTAATCTACAGGCCTAGAAACTGAAACAACAGAGGAATACGTTGAAAAGTAGCAGTTTTGGAAACTTGAACCTTTTACATATAAGCGGTCCCAATAATGGTGATCTTCCTGTCATGCCAGAAATTCATACATCTCATACGGGATAATTAAGAGTGAATTAATATTCCTCTCGTCGCCCTCTTTGTGATAACCTCTGCAAGGTCTCCTGGGAACACCAAGTGAAAGTAAGATTACTAAAGTGTATTTCGCGATTTGGAAATATATAGACCAACAAATACAAATCCTGTCTGGGTATCTGAGATATAATACCTGGTTTGAGCAAAGAGGACTAGTCAAACTGTTGTGAACCGGAGGCACTCAGCTTGTACCCGTAGATGTATAACTGGCCGCATACATTTCGTGGGATTCACTACGTCCACATAAATTAAACATATGGTTGTATCCAACGTGTAAAATGGGCCGCATATGTCTTACAACAGTTAAAGTTGGGAAAGAGCAATATGTGGGTAATTCTGCCGAGAGACCATAGCCCCATAGTGTAATTTATGAAGGCTGTGGGTGACTCGAAACCCATGTGTCAAGTTACGTCATGCCCGATTTTGAGAACTCTAGGCATCCTCCATGCTCGAAGTAACGGCAGAAGCAGCATGCCCAAACGCAGCGAGCGCTGTACCACTTGAGTTAGGAACAACGTCGGGCGCTCAAAAGTTTCACATTCTGGACTCGGCTACTGGTCCTATCTAACATCATATGGAATAAACAGTAAACCCTTAGGTGCCATGTTTCCACTGATGGACCGGATATTTGGAGCCCCATCAATTGCCCACATTCGGAGTGACCATAAGTGCATGACGATAAGACTAACTCACGCATCCTAAATACTGCGATCACATACAGTTGGTGACATTAGGAATAAAAGGCGACAGCAAAGCCTATTGAACAAATGTTATTACAGAACGGTGAAAGCTAAAATTCGATCTAGTGGCGAAAACGGGAACGTTGGAATACTTATGGTCAAAGTGAAGTAGATTTATGAATTCTTAGGCTACATCATATTGAACAAGTGATGGTTACACATTTCACCATAGACTTTGGAATGCTCCACTGCCAACTTCAGCAAATACACATATGAAATAATTGGTTCCCTCGAGCAGCTTGAACAAAGCAGATAGAACATGAAAACTGGCAGATGCAAGCATTTCGTATTGACTCATCAGTACCAAACTTACAATAACATGGGTAGACTTTTTTAAAACAATCGATTTGGGGGGTGAAAAATCAATAAGCGAGTTAGGGTAAGACATTGAGTCCAGGGAAGGGTCAGGTTCACGAACAGTTGTTTCTGAACACAGAGAACTGGTTTGAGCCGATTAATTGCAACTGATTCACTGAACCGTAAGAATCTCGGATTGGAATGGCACAACAGGATTTTGAATGCGCAAGGTGGATCGGTAGCATGACCGGTGGTCAAGACGTGTCTAGCGACTGAGGAAACAGGCTGTTTATGCGTTTCAGAAACATTTTCATTCTCCGGTAACACGGAATTCTGTACCCATCTAGGTGAATGTTCCTTCATTCTGGAGATCGAGCATCTGTCGGTTCTGCCTATGTAACGTTCTCCCATTCGTCTGAATGGCTACAGAATTCCGTGTTACCGGAGAATGAAAATGTTTCTGAAACGCATGAACAGCCTGTTTCCTCAGTCGCTAGACACGTCTTGACCACCGGTCATGCTACCGATCCACCTTGCGCATTCAAAATCCTGTTGTGCCATTCCAATCCGAGATTCTTACGGTTCAGTGAATCAGTTGCAATTAATCGGCTCAAACCAGTTCTCTGTGTTCAGAAACAACTGTTCGTGAACCTGACCCTTCCCTGGACTCAATGTCTTACCCTAACTCGCTTATTGATTTTTCACCCCCCAAATCGATTGTTTTAAAAAAGTCTACCCATGTTATTGTAAGTTTGGTACTGATGAGTCAATACGAAATGCTTGCATCTGCCAGTTTTCATGTTATATCTGCTTTGTTCAAAATACACATCTAATTTTCGGCTCTCCTCGAAAAGCGACTGCTGACTATACTTCCGAACTTGATGTACAACTGGAAGAAATCAAACCGTAAAATGAAACGTTTTGCAGAAAATGAGCAAAGCTTCGCTCAGAGTTCTCCTTTTCAAATGACCATCAATGCTAACATTTGCCAATCAGATTGCGAGACACTGTTGGTGGTCTTGAAACCGTCGAACAGAATAGAACCCAGTCGGTTTTCACCATAGAAAACTGGACTACCACGAGAGCCGGGACGCGGTGCGTTGACTGCTGCATACTGAAACCACCCCAAGTAAATAAAGTGTACGGAGAACGCACGTTAAGCCGGCGAGGGCAGGGCGGACTGTGATCTTAGCCCGGGAAGAGTATATCGAACTAACGGGTTGAATAAAACAAAAGTAGAAAAAAAAGATAAAAATGTATAAGTGGAGCGAATATCAAGAAAAGTATTTGGTATGGCCACTGAAAGGGTGAATCGCCTATGGGCTCCATCTTGGACTGGTTGACTGCTCGATTAGGCTTTATCGTGGCGTTAGCTTCTTGGTTCGCACGCCAAAGTGTCCCCAAACCTCATGTTGACGTTAATCAGAAGCCAGAATAAGAAGACAGCGAGTCTGCAAATATACTTTATTTGCACATTCGCTCACCGTTAACAAGCGGACTTCGACGTAACAAGTATGAGCTTTGAGAAGTTGGACGTTAGAGGATCCCTAGCACAACCGCACAACAGTTACCAAAGAGGATGAGTGTTGACAGGATCTCGATTTGACCTTCAGAGTGCGGACTGGCTGAGTGGTACTCCCAACGGCAATAAGTAGAACAATGTTATCTCAATGAATGCAGTCCACAGTAGTGCAGATGGTTTGGATTCACTGTACACCCACGACTGAAGCTGATGTATGCACGCTAACACTAACTTCGATGCTGGTGGATTTTGGTGAGTTTACATTCACCAGGTAATATGAACAGACGCGGCGCTACTAGTAAGTTAACTCCCACGCAGCAGGGTCTTTAGGGTTATGGGGACGTTGAAGGTGATCTTACTGTAGCTCATTAATTAACTAGGTAGTCTATTCGTGGAGCATATTGCCCGCTGATTATTGAGGTTAAGAGAGTGGATGTATTCAAAAGAAAACTAGATGAATGCTGGAACAACCACCTCCTACTTTTCACAAATAGAATTGTGATTTTAGTTTTATCGTCTAGGACAACCCTGATTTGTCGTCTGTTTTCTTTCATCTCTGCCCCAAGACCACCGCTGAACGCATTCGCATCAAGAGAGGGCACATTCTGGTTGGTCTGCGGATCATATCAGTCAAGCATTGAGGCGTCAGGAGGAGCAAGCCTCAACTAATTCTTGAATTTAAAATTGAGACTCAAAGTGAATCGTTGAACTTATTCAGTGAACCGGTGAACCAATAGGAACGGGAGATCATACGGCCAACTCTCGATTTTAGGACGGTCATATCAAGGTCATTATTTGGACCTGCTGATCCCAGAGCAAGAAGATGTTGCCTGCAAATGTAAGATACTGCATCAAGGTTAACGTGCCCCACAAGTCACACAAGTCCCCAGTTGTGGCCGAGTTATTCAGGAATTACCACTCGACTATCCACAACATCGCACTCCGGAGCTGTCATCCGGTCCTATCGCTGCAGAACTCTATGCAACTAATCGTTACCGCTGAGTTTTCCGTGCTAGGTGTAGAAGACCTTTTACTCAAGGTTAATTCATACAATGCGATGGGTCCCGACATGATCCATGCCAGAAGACTCAGGGAAGCAGGTGATAGTCCGGCAGAACCTATCTATAATCTGTTTAAGCAAACGCTCCAGACTAGCCTTCTCCCTAGAGGATGGAAAGAGGCAATGGTCACACTTATATTTAAATTGGGCCACCGACACTTTTCGGCTGGCTTTCAGTCAATCAGCCCTACCAGAATTCCGTGCAAAATAATGGAGCGCCGACTAAAGCGTGCCATACTCAATCACTTATCAACAAATAACCTTTTCTCTTCTACCGAGCATAGCTTCCTTCCTAATCGGTCACGCATAAGAAACATGCTTATTTTCATAGATAGTTTGGCGGAGACCCAAGACAATGGCCTCATCGCTGATGCTATTTTCTTTGATTTCGCCAAGACTTTTGACCGTGTCCCACACGGCCCCCTGAAACACAAGCTGGAAACCTACGGTATTCAAGGAGAGGTTCTTCGCTGGAGTACCTCCATTCTTTACAATAGAACTTTTAAAGTTAAGACAGGATCACACCTTCCGTCTCTTTTTTCATCTCTGGAAAGTCTATCTGAATGCGAAGGCTGCGATCAAATGTGAGTGATAGTCAACTTGAAAATAAACCAAATCACCGACTACTCATCAGTGATTCTCATTTGTCTGAAATTTCATTATGCGAGTAATCTTACTCTGTTCTTGGTATTCGTTGTAATTCCCAAGATTGTAGAGTTCAGACGGACTAAAGCCGGCCGGTTACGAATAACGCAACGAGAAGTCAAGGAGTGTATCGCCGACACGCGAAATCGTGCGATTAACAAGTCGAAAGGTTAGTAAAGCGAAACGACTAACGAGAATGAAACAGAGCCTTACGTTTGTGTGCGCAAGCGACTTGCCAGAAACCATACTCGTTCAAACAAACATTTGGGCGCATACAAAAATTGGGGAGAAAGGCGGCACATATGTTAATCTTAGCTTTAACGCAGTTAGCAATAATCAAATAGAGTAGCTACAAGAGCGGTGCTACACCCTTTTTTCAGTGATCGTTCTTCAGATCAACTGACGCCCNCCGAGATTCTTACGGTTCAGTGAATCAGTTGCAATTAATCGGCTCAAACCAGTTCTCTGTGTTCAGAAACAACTGTTCGTGAACCTGACCCTTCCCTGGACTCAATGTCTTACCCTAACTCGCTTATTGATTTTTCACCCCCCAAATCGATTGTTTTAAAAAAGTCTACCCATGTTATTGTAAGTTTGGTACTGATGAGTCAATACGAAATGCTTGCATCTGCCAGTTTTCATGTTATATCTGCTTTGTTCAAAATACACATCTAATTTTCGGCTCTCCTCGAAAAGCGACTGCTGACTATACTTCCGAACTTGATGTACAACTGGAAGAAATCAAACCGTAAAATGAAACGTTTTGCAGAAAATGAGCAAAGCTTCGCTCAGAGTTCTCCTTTTCAAATGACCATCAATGCTAACATTTGCCAATCAGATTGCGAGACACTGTTGGTGGTCTTGGAACCGTCGAACAGAATAGAACCCAGTCGGTTTTCACCATAGAAAACTGGACTACCACGAGAGCCGGGACGCGGTGCGTTGACTGCTGCATACTGAAACCACCCCAAGTAAATAAAGTGTACGGAGAACGCACGTTAAGCCGGCGAGGGCAGGGCGGACTGTGATCTTAGCCCGGGAAGAGTATATCGAACTAACGGGTTGAATAAAACAAAAGTAGAAAAAAAAGATAAAAATGTATAAGTGGAGCGAATATCAAGAAAAGTATTTGGTATGGCCACTGAAAGGGTGAATCGCCTATGGGCTCCATCTTGGACTGGTTGACTGCTCGATTAGGCTTTATCGTGGCGTTAGCTTCTTGGTTCGCACGCCAAAGTGTCCCCAAACCTCATGTTGACGTTAATCAGAAGCCAGAATAAGAAGACAGCGAGTCTGCAAATATACTTTATTTGCACATTCGCTCACCGTTAACAAGCGGACTTCGACGTAACAAGTATGAGCTTTGAGAAGTTGGACGTTAGAGGATCCCTAGCACAACCGCACAACAGTTACCAAAGAGGATGAGTGTTGACAGGATCTCGATTTGACCTTCAGAGTGCGGACTGGCTGAGTGGTACTCCCAACGGCAATAAGTAGAACAATGTTATCTCAATGAATGCAGTCCACAGTAGTGCAGATGGTTTGGATTCACTGTACACCCACGACTGAAGCTGATGTATGCACGCTAACACTAACTTCGATGCTGGTGGATTTTGGTGAGTTTACATCCACCAGGTAATATGAACAGACGCGGCGCTACTAGTAAGTTAACTCCCACGCAGCAGGGTCTTTAGGGTTATGGGGACGTTGAAGGTGATCTTACTGTAGCTCATTAATTAACTAGGTAGTCTATTCGTGGAGCATATTGCCCGCTGATTATTGAGGTTAAGAGAGTGGATGTATTCAAAAGAAAACTAGATGAATGCTGGAACAACCACCTCCTACTTTTCACAAATAGAATTGTGATTTTAGTTTTATCGTCTAGGACAACCCTGATTTGTCGTCTGTTTTCTTTCATCTCTGCCCCAAGACCACCGCTGAACGCATTCGCATCAAGAGAGGGCACATTCTGGTTGGTCTGCGGATCATATCAGTCAAGCATTGAGGCGTCAGGAGGAGCAAGCCTCAACTAATTCTTGAATTTAAAATTGAGACTCAAAGTGAATCGTTGAACTTATTCAGTGAACCGGTGAACCAATAGGAACGGGAGATCATACGGCCAACTCTCGATTTTAGGACGGTCATATCAAGGTCATTATTTGGACCTGCTGATCCCAGAGCAAGAAGCTGTTGCCTGCAAATGTAAGATACTGCATCAAGGTTAACGTGCCCCACAAGTCACACAAGTCCCCAGTTGTGGCCGAGTTATTCAGGAATTACCACTCGACTATCCACAACATCGCACTCCGGAGCTGTCATCCGGTCCTATCGCTGCAGAACTCTATGCAACTAATCGTTACCGCTGAGTTTTCCGTGCTAGGTGTAGAAGACCTTTTACTCAAGGTTAATTCATACAATGCGATGGGTCCCGACATGATCCATGCCAGAAGACTCAGGGAAGCAGGTGATAGTCCGGCAGAACCTATCTATAATCTGTTTAAGCAAACGCTCCAGACTAGCCTTCTCCCTAGAGGATGGAAAGAGGCAATGGTCACACTTATATTTAAATTGGGCCACCGACACTTTTCGGCTGGCTTTCAGTCAATCAGCCCTACCAGAATTCCGTGCAAAATAATGGAGCGCCGACTAAAGCGTGCCATACTCAATCACTTATCAACAAATAACCTTTTCTCTTCTACCGAGCATAGCTTCCTTCCTAATCGGTCACGCATAAGAAACATGCTTATTTTCATAGATAGTTTGGCGGAGACCCAAGACAATGGCCTCATCGCTGATGCTATTTTCTTTGATTTCGCCAAGACTTTTGACCGTGTCCCACACGGCCCCCTGAAACACAAGCTGGAAACCTACGGTATTCAAGGAGAGGTTCTTCGCTGGAGTACCTCCATTCTTTACAATAGAACTTTTAAAGTTAAGACAGGATCACACCTTCCGTCTCTTTTTTCATCTCTGGAAAGTCTATCTGAATGCGAAGGCTGCGATCAAATGTGAGTGATAGTCAACTTGAAAATAAACCAAATCACCGACTACTCATCAGTGATTCTCATTTGTCTGAAATTTCATTATGCGAGTAATCTTACTCTGTTCTTGGTATTCGTTGTAATTCCCAAGATTGTAGAGTTCAGACGGACTAAAGCCGGCCGGTTACGAATAACGCAACGAGAAGTCAAGGAGTGTATCGCCGACACGCGAAATCGTGCGATTAACAAGTCGAAAGGTTAGTAAAGCGAAACGACTAACGAGAATGAAACAGAGCCTTACGTTTGTGTGCGCAAGCGACTTGCCAGAAACCATACTCGTTCAAACAAACATTTGGGCGCATACAAAAATTGGGGAGAAAGGCGGCACATATGTTAATCTTAGCTTTAACGCAGTTAGCAATAATCAAATAGAGTAGCTACAAGAGCGGTGCTACACCCTTTTTTCAGTGATCGTTCTTCAGATCAACTGACGCCCGCTGACACTGAACAGGGAAAACCAATTGGATTCGGGGACTATGGGTCCCTGCCTCGAACCCGTATGTCAATCGCCGAATCGCGGGACCTTCACACTCTCCCCGAATCAGCTTGTGAAATGTAGAACGAATCAAGGGGAAACAGTTGAACATGCTTAAGAGGTAATAAAAATACAGTATTTATAATCATAACATGCATATATTACAGGCCTAAAACAATGTTTCTCTTAGCGCTCCCATTGTCATGAGTGGTCTCAGTCGGAGCATGATAGATGCATGAAACCAGAAAATTTACGTTCTACATCCCATATTTAGTGTGACTGAACTGCAAAATAGTGCTCAATATACCCTAGGTTCAAACATACATTCCAATACTGCATTTCATTCAAGAAGCCCACTCATGTCGCTCATAAAACGACACTGCGCTTTCATCATTTTTTTGGAGGTCAATCTTTCTGTCGACAATTTGTCGGCGCCCAGCCGTGTTTAAATTTCTATTGGACGACGTACATTAAGGTAATTTGGCCTAGCATGGTATTATAGAGTTCGGCTAAGTACCGGACTGACGGGCTGCTGGCTGACGTGTGCGAGCTGAACTGATTTTCAGAGAGTTGAACTTAACCCAGTTGCGTAGTGTCCGATTACCAACTAATCACCTTTTGGTTGGTTTTTCGTGTGGCACGTGTATAGTATGTACAGTGTGTGCATGTTCACGCTTTATAATGGTTCAATGCGTTAGAGACAAAAGTAGGGGCTGGAACTTTTGAGATTTCCGCATCTCGATGCGTAGAATCTCACGGTCCTCAGCAATGGGCTGACGTTGGGAAAATATGAAGTATCCGACCTAGTGCAATGGATGTTTGTCGTGTTTGGCTACAGCTACGTGGTTGGGGCACATGGATTCAAAAAAACACATCAGGCATACGGGTATTTGCTGAGTGTGTACGGCCTACAACAATTTGATAGTTCCGTTATGCTGCCAAACTATGGGCTATACCGTGTGTAATGAATTGGTCCGATAAGAATGACCGAGAGAGTGAAAAGACAACGCGGGATAGGTAGGCTTTAA
>QNGE01005911.1:0-37343 GCA_008508345.1 Paragonimus westermani
GTACCTCAGCCACATTCGCTTATACCCAATCGTCCCAAGAAGAGATTGATTATCCTGACTGAAGATCCAGTTTTGTGTAGTGTTCTTTTCACTGTCCCAAGTAATAGCCCCACACTCAAATATATTGTGATATGTTATATCCTTTAGTGCATAAGCCGAGTATGGGTGATTATGATTAATTTACTTATCGCTATTAATATGCCAACATGGCAGTAAAAATGACTCTGCGTTCACGACAGCCAAGATGTCTGGTTCGTGGACGTGCTGACACAGTGGATGAAGCAACCTGAACGCCAGATTCTCATGTTACTACTGTTGCTGAATTGATGTACTTTTGCTGTGACCGTATATTTTTCGAGCAACTAACTGTAACCTCATAGCTGTACCATGTTTCATTAAGATACGCCGTGTAAATACTCCAAAATATAACACTTCAGAGACCGATTAAACGGCTTCTGGTGTCCCCATTTTCCGAGGTTGTCTATTTAACAAAATGTGGAATAATTCCCTTTCAGTCAATTCGAAGACTAGCGGGCTAGGCCTAGTAGGCGGACTCTATCTTGTTCCATTGTACTGACAGTACAGTTGGCATTCATTGATCAGACCACATCTCTCCAGCTGTGCCTGCTTGACTTGTCCATCGCTTGCTGCTCACCCGTCCTTCTTGCTGCTTATGACTCTAAAATCTGGTTAACTGTGAAAGGTTCAGGAGATTTAGAACCTTTTTAGAAACCTTTTGTGCTGTGACCACCATTGCCTTCTTGCTAGGCACTCAGTGTAACGTAGCCTAATGCAGTCATCCAAATTCGTTATCAAAGGTTTACTCGGCTGACTGTCACTGTGCGAAAGAGACCCTGCAGTATTGTTGACAGTAGCGTAAATCTATCCATAAATTGTGCATTTCTTGCCATGTTTGCACAAGTAGCACAATCTCTTAGGGATGGGTATCACAGTGACTTTTGGTGTACACCATATTTCAGTGGAGTTCAGACCGTTGAGAGAAGGCCTGGTGTTCAAGCCACCATCTTATCCGCCAACGAGTCTTCCGCAAATTTGCAATACGCATCTACATGTTCTATGAAGCACGGGGACCGAATCTATTGACTGCCGTCGGCAGAATTTCTTTATTTTTAGGTTGAGGTTCAGCCCGTGGCCACGGTTGTGTGAGGCATCATCATACAAACTTATGGGTTTCTTTTGTAACTCCCGCTCAATTGTTCAAGAGTAGCTACACGGTTGCTCCTCCTAAACATGGGAACAATGTGAATGAGCAGTGGACATGGTGAGCCTGATCGTTTGAACTCAAACCCACTCGGGCCCCGTAATCCTGATTACATGCACTCCGACAAACTATCTAACGATAAAATCTCCCCTTGTTTGCATCTGACCAACCGTTGTGTCAGGTTTATTTGATTTAGTGAGCGCTGGCTCCTTTCGATAAGTGTGGTCAGGGCATGTTATGCTTTCAGTTTACAGCCTGGCGGCTGATTTTGTTAAGTTAACGTAATAGCAAGCATTACTTACAAGCGAATGTGGCTGAACGTTTGCATATGCTAATTCATGCGTGGATAATGCAAGAGGAATAGCAACCGGCCGACAAGGTTCCCTCATGAAATCGTGGCCGACGAGCCTTAATAAGAGCGAAAACCGATTTCAGTGCGTTTTCAAAAGGGACCAATTAACCCTTCTGCGAAATCTGCAATCAATCGCTGATGTTCATTTTTTGGTATAGAGACGGACGATTGTACGTCTGAAAAAAAGTGAAGACGGTGTGATAATTTTGGCATGTACGAAATACATTGCCTCACTTTGTTTTGCCGTCTTCCAGCTTTTTTGGTGATGCGGTTCGAAATGTTTGCCCGATTACGATTGAGTATAGGTGGTGCACTTTTTGTAACTATCAAAGCCATTGACTGCTCGCGGGCATCTTTTCTAGATGTCGATGCTCAACTTGTTCATTCCGCTCTAAGAGTACTGAGAGAGTTTGACTTCAACACAGTGCCTCTCGAGTATCGTGCATTTGATCAATGCATCGAAAATTCCAAACGATTGAAATCTGAGGTGCAATAAGCCACTCCAATTTATCGGAGAAACCAGCCATTTTTAAACAGTAACTAAGGTTTATATTAGCGGTTGCCGCAGAACGTCAGTTGTGCTGCGTATTGAGTAACCAGTTCCATGCTGCCATCCAAGTCATTAATTCAGTCAGTTCCCTGTTACTGACAAGTAGCTGGTAGGGTACTTACTGTGTCTGAGCTCACCGTTTCCGCTGCTAGTCCGAATCCTGCGGAGGCTCTGAGCATTCGCAAATGGGTCCGCTGCGAGATCAACTAGTTCGGTGGCTTAAATTTGATACACGTTCAGACAACCTCTCACGAGCTAATCCTGTGTAGAAACTGGTGGCTGGTTAGCGTTGATTGATCCCAGTTCCGTTCACAGCAGCTTACTTTTAAACGCTGATTGGCTGCACGTTCTTCAATGTAGAAACTGCCGCGGTCCTATATCATTACACCAGGCACTGTGCATTTGTAAAGCCTGCGAAGCCGGTGAGAGACATACCAATGTTGTGAGCTAATCCGGGTTTTAACTTACTGTCAGCTTGCCAGCAACCAAGAAGATCCGTAGCAAAATTAAGGGAATAAATTCCTGAGCGATTATGTTTTCGTTAATACAGCTGGATCGAGATATCGATCGGACTTACGACGGAAAAATTAGTTCACTGGTCACGTAATTGGTAACGTCTTAATTGGTTTGTTGTCACATTCATCCATCAGCAGTGTAGGCTACCCGTCGATTTGGTGAATTTGAGGCCAGGGTGGATTAAGCGCATGAACCACCCGCTTTTTATGACAATGTTGGAGCTAAACAATCTGAATCGGACAACGTTCCCTTTCGGACTACCTGTGATCGGCCACATGTCATGTGACAGGCTATTTGGAAGTCTTGGTCAGTGTTCACCTGATGTGCGCTCCCAACCTGATGAGCGAGGATAACGTTGTTGATCGATCGTACTTCACCGTGCCCCAGCCAAGGTGGGTGAAGTTCCCGGATTCGTTCCGAAGGTCGCTCGATCAAAAGGAACGTGAGGTAGCAGATACACAGATGAGATCTGAACCAACAGTGTACACTTGTCATAAAACCTGAAAACTGATAATGTGATGAATTGACTACGGAGTTAAGCTATGGCATAGGTCAAAGTGATTGCCTGATTGAGTCCGCTTGTCATCTATTCTACGAGGTTTTTAATCTTTGAATGACAGTCGTGTAAACATGGGCTTCTTTTTTTACATCCTGCGTTTGAGATTTAAACGACGTTCCCATAATGCTTCCAGTGTGAAATTCGTTCCGGGTAGCCGTTCTTAAGAAGTACGTCCTCTATGAACTTAAGCTCGTCCTGTGTATCCGTTAAACACATTTTGTGGGCCTTGCCAATCAGGATAACCATGAAATTTCTGTTGGGTTCTGAGGGTAAAAAGCTTTGAAAGATGAAATATCAGTACTGAGGGTGAAAGAGCTTCTCCGGTGAGCTTTTCTATACTGCTACTATTCAGTTGTGTTGTATCGACAGACAAGCAACGCATTGCGTGAAAGCAAGGCGTAGTCAGCTTTCTTGCGGCTTTCACTGCTCAGCGTCATTAGATGCACTCACTCCACAGACAACTCGGCCAAACAACAACATTAACACCACTGAGCTCGGTTAGCCGCCATCTCACCTATAGTCTCAAGCCGCCGACTCTGAGTCGCGAGGGCTCCAGCCAGGGAGAGGAACCCAATCTACAGTGACCAAACCCTTCGTGATCGATTTTATTCGTCTAAGCCGTCATCTGTCTACTTCACACATTGCGCGAACCGGCCGCAGTGTCAACAAAGTGCTCGGTGTGGCAGGCGACTAGCTGGTATCCTTAAACCATGATTTAACCATCTAAGTCTGTGTATATGTAAGGACTGAACAAAAGAACTCGTTTGACAACCAGTGTCAAACACCCGCTTCATAACCTACTCGTTGCTTAATTGCTGGTTACTACTCGATAGGAATGATCGAATGCAGACATCGGTGGTCAAATACCTTAATTCATATCCACTAACGCCTTTGTGCTCAAACGGTGCTGATGGACACCAGTGTCAGCCGTCCAGGAAAACCTTATTTTTAAAAATAACCCCGTAAGCTATTTAGTGGACTCCAGAAAACCATAGTGAAATAAGTGAGGAGCCGTAATCAGATGGGGAGTTTTCGAGTTCCCCATGTGGTCTGGAAGTCCAACATACGTCTCAGTGGAAGTAGTGACTTAAATTTTGACCATATCGAAGAAGTTACACTAAACGACGACGTGGTAAGCAAAACAAGAATAAACTTATGCGGCACCCACCCGGGTAGGTGATCAGCTGCTTCTCTGTTTGGAATACGTGGCCACACCATTACGTATGAACGCGGAGTAGGCCTATTTTTGAGAGATTATGTGGGTGAGCTGGACATGACAACTAACAAACCGAGTGGTGAACTGGTCGCATTCATCTGTTAATCTACCGTACTCCACTCGTCCGCTTTCACCATTTTCATTTTGTGTTTCTCAACTCTGTTAACTTCAGCATTCAGAACCCGATCATTATGACACTTATTGATGAATCACGCAATCAACAAGGTGAAACAACCCAGTAGTCGCTCCAAGAACAGACGACAGGTTTTGCATTCGGGGACAGGACTAGTAAAACAACTCAGCAGTATCATAAAGCAGTGGGTCCCTTCGAGCTAGTCGAATAGGGTAGCAATAACCAGATCGGATCTTATTTGGTGGAATCTCAGTCGTGAATACTTACTGTGGGCTATTGCACACAGCTTGATAAAGTTGTTCATTTGTTTTTTCTCCATTACAGACATCAAAGAAAGCGTGAGCGAGTAGGGAATCGCATGGCATGTTCAAGACAGAGATCACAAGTGTGAGAATGTGAAGTCCATGCTGAAGTGAAAAACAATCGCCTGCAAGAACAATGTAGATAAAAGAGGATTGTCCCACACAAATTCAGGGAAGATGGGGAAAAAGATAAGACTAACAAGTAGATTTCAAGCGGGTTCAGTGGAGGTATCAGATAGCGTGGATCCACAGATCGGATTTACCACGCAATCGTCACAACAGTCCACATTGACAATTTTTAAAGAGACCAAGACACGGGTTGAAGATTGCGGTCGCCTGTCCTCCTTTGTCATGTTATCATCCAATACGTTCGAATCGCACGCCGGATCACATGACTTAAAGAAGGACAGAATTAACCTCATCCACCACCAGCCATCGGTGGCGCGTCCGGAGAACCTGCAAAATAGCGTGGCAGCAAATTATATAGCAGATAGACAATACAGACAGTAGCATTATATACTGAAGCCACGAACAGTTGGATAAAAACAAGTAGTGGTCAAGCAACGACATCGTCAACGAATATGACAACCCTGACTATTCTGCTGAGTAAAGAAGGTGGGCAGCGTCTGCCTTGTCGAAAAGCTAATGTTCGCTCAAATAGCTGGTTAGAAACGTTATTCAAGGGGATGACATGTTGCACTCAGTGCTGTGTCTGCATTTACATCATTTCTAAGTCCTCTATTTAGCCTAGCTTTCACTAAATTCTATTTCAATCAATACATGTTTCTCTTCCTAGGGTATTTATCGTTACCAATGCGGTGAGTGGTGACTTGAACGAAAGCACCACTTGGACAGGTTCATGGCTACTATGAACGAATAAATGGGATAACGAAACCACAAAAAACACCATAAAACACAAAAGTTTGAAAGTGTCCGTGCCAGCTGTTTACCTTGTGAACGTTGCGAGCAGATATATAATAGGGAGTTATCACTTAGTTTTCTCTCACCAGTCACACATTGAAAGCATGCACTTGAGTACACCCCACCGCGTAAAAACTCTTTGACTTAAGGAAAATTAGTGATGTAACCTCAGCGAATTCGCACGCCATGTATTCCACTGATGTTGACACCTTATTCACAAACGCGTCAATCTGTCGCACTGTTCATTAATGGCGCAATTTTATTCTCTCGTAACATTCACTTGGACTGCATCGAACGGGTCACTCTTTTGTGTATAAAAACTGTCTGATTTCACTCCGAACGTACTGATAGAATGCCAAGGAGTTATCTGGGTTCCACAGAAACAGCAATGACTGAAAGAACTACCGGACACTACGGTCATTATCGTCCTTTATAAACGCCTATTTTCACTCAGCCAGACTATTTAAAATCTTCCTACGCCAAAGGAATAAGTTACATCTCAATCTTTCAGCCAAATTTATAGTGGAATCGAACGACAACCTGCTATTTCTATACAATGGAACGACCAGACAAAACGCTTGAGCATATGGTATACCACAAAGCAACCAGAAGTACACAGTATCCGCCAACTCTTGAATTTAGAGCCACCTGGTCTAGTCTGTCCAACCGAATCTGAGAAGACCTAAAGGATAACGGAAATCTTGTTCATAAAAATTACCCGCAACGGACAGGATAACGTGGAGGTTTGGGCCTCAAGAAACATGTCTTCCCCACAATAATGTCTACATATCGACGTAACATGTGCAGTCCAGAAAGTGCGTCTGAAAGTACAATACGTAGCGCAACAAAGTCTTATCTTTCAAGCCATCTGCCAGATCAGTCGTAGTTGAAATGACAATAAAACGGAAGGAACGAACGGAAGCTCATTCCAAAGTGACTGAGCATTTCCCAAGGTGGCCGATCAAAATACGGACGTAGTTCAGTGGAAAAACGTAGCAAATAACAAAGGACAAGAATTCGCTGGCATTCATTGAGCCCCCGTTGGCCAGGCAATATAGACCGATTGATGAGTAAGGAAGCTGATTTAGGACATTCAGTGCACCTAACAAAGTTATCCAAGAGACAGGTAAAACTATGTGCGTAAGCAGTGAGCTGATTAAATCGATTTCCCGTTGAAGTACAGTGAAGGTGATCCAGAAGAAAACAGTGCAAATAATAGAAGTCGAAAATAAACAATATCTAAATGCAACCCATAGAATATTGAACAACTATTTATAATTCTGACCATGTCCCATTACCCGAGCTTGTGCGGGAAACACCATAGTCTGCGTGCTCTGCCAGTCAAATAGTCAGAGGATGGATGTAAAATTGTAACAATGAAGTAGGGGGAACAGTCGATTTCATGACGTTTCACTTAGTCACATACAAGCAGCACAGTGTGATGAGATTGGTTTGTGATGGCATGGAGCAACAACACGTGTAGTCCGTACCCGACTACTCGAGTGGCAAAACCGGATGAACTAACAACGTAGTGACTTATCTGAACCGACTTTCTGTATGATAATCTAGAGTTCAACGAGTAGGGCAACTTGGTATCTGAACTACTATTGTGGTTCACTAAAACCAAAGATTCGATGTGACTTGATCCACCCAACGCAGCATATGTGATGGATGGTCCATCTGCATTACCACGTGACGCATGTCCCTGTGGCCGATTACTACAATCTAAGGTGACCAACATCAAAACACTACACCCTGCCAAGTGAGTGAAAGATTTTTAGTATGCAGTTTATCTACACAGACACATAAGGGACCACTCCAGCTGATCCTCTAACTGATTTATTTAGTGAATGGTGTCCACACATTATTGCAACATGGGTACGCTGTCTGCTTGGGTTCAATGTCACAGTTTTCATTCTGGCACGATCCACGAGCGATTTCAGTTGGCTGTTGACAGAAAAATCTCGGATCTTTGGGAAGCTGATAGTCTAGAAACAGCATGCGTCACTTAATTTAATTGTTTAGGATGAATATAAAACGTTGAGGAAGCGATCAAGAGATTCAGCGAACCTGGAGTACGCCGCTACAGTTGGAACACTGCAAGTGATACATATATCAACATAAGGATACCAAATGATGAACAGGATAAAGAAATGGCTTGATGGAAGCGAATCCCGGCATAGGCCGCATGGTTGTAAATTCGATCCTGATCGCTCTGACAACTGTACGGTAGCAAACCCATCTGATATCCACCCTGATTAGATGATACTGTGAATTGATATGCCGATTTTTACAACGACGACAGAGACAATTCCGAAGGGAAACCTCTAGCAAAGAGGAACGAAGGAAGAAAGTTGAAAGAGGAAGTAATTTTAGATGTATGTGCGCTATTTACCACAGCATACTATCATGTTGGAGAACGTTTATAAAAAGTAATTAAAGTGGTTATGAAGTCCACACTCTAGAAAGCAACAACGACCATCTTTACCCAAAGAAACAGCTGCAGTCGTCACACTTCGTGATCGTATCATTACCTAATCGCTCCATGACTTTAACCAACCGTAGGCGATAGTGAATGACAAAGCCTCATGCGAAAATTGTTCTGCTGGCGAACGGCCCAACGTCGCAGACTATATGATTATGTTACTTGACCAACTGATTATGAATCCAGGGTTTACCGAGAAGTGCACTACTGGTAAACGGCTTAAATTATCGTACACTATGTGGACTCCGTCAACAAAGACAAGAAACTATCCTCGTCACAGATATACTCAGAAAAACTGCACACAGGCATTAAGCACTCCTTTCCGAGGGCAAGGGACGACATGAAGTTACGGCTAACGAAGGTGAAACAGACCCTCTTAATATTGTGTTCAAGAGATAATGCTAAAGAAGATTAACAGATTTCAATTAGTAAGGTGTTCGATAAGAATAAGGATGGTAACACTGACAACAAGACAATTTCTAGTGTTTACATTACAACGTGTTCGCAGTCAAGTTATAAAGGGACAAGAGTGGACTTGAAATACTGTCAGGCTATCAAAATCTAGAGAGAAACAGTTACGGTGATTATGGCTCGAATCCGCGGCCGAACGACTGACCTTTCGTAATCGTACCATTGAGCTGCCGCCAGCTCATACATGGGTAGATTGTTGTGAAACATTTCAGACAGACAGGAGCATTTCGACTCCTTTCCTTTTTAAAACTAGCTGCAATAACAGTAGACAATATCGTGTGTAACAGCTAATTTTGATCGACACTCGGAGTAGACTGTGAACTCGGTACCGGAAACCTGCGAAAAATTAGTCAGAGGGTAACAACTACTCTATGGTTTCAAAACCGTGAACCACAAAATCCGAGATCCTTTTCTAAAAAAGGAGATACGAGAAAAATTTACCATGGAAACACCACAATGAATCGAACATCTGCACACAGTACTCGAACAATGGAGAAAAACGGACAACTACTCACCTCCATTCAGCCCACAAGGTCTGCCAAAACGTCTCCCCGGAGGTCTTGGGGGGCTATTAGAGAAGATAATGTAAAGAGGATAGCAAACAAGAATAAACTTACCCGCCGCCCCAACTACTTCGCTGATTAGAAGGTCCATCTCGAAATAGCTTAAGTGATCAGGGAACATTAGTCAAACTCAATAACTTACATCTAACGGCAGCATTGTCTGAAAGCTATAATTTTACCCACAATCAAAGTTGAGTTTCAAGCAAAGAAAAACTTACAACAAGATAAAAACATTGAGAAGATCACTGAGCAGTTTTTTGAAATAGTTCACATTCCAAGGTTGCTTTTCAACCACCTGACCTGAAAGTCACAAAATGTAATAAGGGCTACTGAAAGTAACAGGGGTGAGGAAATCAAATGTACCGAGTTTAGTGAGTTTTGCGTAAACTCACAAAAGCAGTTAACAAAACAGGTAAAACAAGTCTATTACCCGACTAATTTGTTATGCCACTAACGTTCAGTTAACATGAACTGCTCTCAAAAAGTGGAGCTTCCGGGGGAAATAGGACTTTCTCAAACAGCTCACTAACCACTTTAATTACCGGCCCCAGCAACAGGAGGCAGACGACACAACTCTGTTGGTTCCCGATTACCTAACTTGGTAGATCTACCAAACCAGATCCGTCTTTTCAAGCGAGTTTTTGAAAGAATGGGCTGTTTCCGTTGTGACTTCATGCAAAGTGAATTGGACATCCTGGATGGATGAACTACCCTCCTAAGGCGGACGAACCGAATCACTAGTTACGGGGCCGCCATTGACTGCGAACTATGCGCTTAACCCGCTGCTTTGCGAATTAGGTTCCTTTTTAACGAAAGGTTCCGAATGGGGCCCCTCAAGTCAATCCGTTCTTAAGAGTGGGCAACGGAGACAACGACTACGGACATGGTAGTTTATAAACGATTGTGAATTTCCTCTCCCATCAAACTCCACATTTCCAAAATAAGCTTAACGATACCCTGTTTAACAGATGGTCCTTCACTTGGTAACTCCTAATCTTATTTTAGGACACACATCAGATACTTATATCATTTGCTGCTCTCCACGGGAGTTGTATCAAAAAGCAAGGTGCGTCAAACATTAGTTTTAGGTATTTGCCTCATTAATTCAAACCCCTGTTTGTTCTCAGGGCACAGAGTAAGTCTGCCACCTTTAGTGGTCGAATGTGTTCGCAGATCGGTCAACAGGCTGCTCTCGCATGTATAGTGTGGACTATTGCCACCGATATTCAACGTTTCACCAAAACGCAGCTTCTAGAATGTAGAGGAGTAATAACTCGCCAATCTCTGTCTAACTTTCACTTACAGCTTGTTTTTTGTTTGCAAGGCGTGGGCACCTTGATGTTGAATGATTGACTATAGGTTTAGTTACTTTTATTAGTTAGATCCTTTCCCCTCCCTTCTCTTATATTCCCCGTCCTGTACAAGGTTCGCTCCTTTATTTGTGGTTGTGTGGCAGCCAGACTTCAGCGAAAACCTCTGATGTACTGTTATGATGATGTTGATGATGCTGATGATGATGTTGTTGTTGTTATTGATGCTGCTGCTGCTGCTGCTGCTGATGATGATGATGATGGATTTCCGCCGGTTGTTTCACCATATACGTAAGTGTGCGACTCAAGTCACTGGTCAAACCAGTGCTGGAAGTTTCCCGAGAGTATACGAATAGAGGGACCTACGTGGAAGGATACCCAACACCAGTCTTTCCATCGGATAACTCAAAGGTACGATTAGAACACCAAGAGACCACTGTCATGAACGCTGTCTGCATATGCCCTCACAGATCGTAGGCCCGAAGCAGTTGAAGATCATTTCTATGGTCAGCTCACTGCACACCGGGCGGCCCACGGGGAACTGGACACTCAGAAAGACAGGTAGTGCTGACGAAGTGACTTAAATAGGCAACAACCTTACGGTACTCGTTGAACAACTAACAGCGGAAGTTTGTTTCAGCTTCGGGCTGATAGCAGTTTGTTTTCTGGCAAGTACCAGTTTTTAATATCGAGGGCACCAATGCGCCACCTAGCGACCCTATAGCCGAATCAATCGAGAACATAAATTGGTGGTACGGCCGTCAGCTATCAGTGGCTCGGTTGTGTCCAAGACTTTGGACCAACGTGGAACACTTGTGTGAAGCCGGATGTGATGTGTTAAGTTTGCCGTGCGCTTTGGTGGAATACCACTTCATAGTCAGTCAGGAATTCATGTATCTAAACTAGAAGGGATACAAACGCTCCATATCCATCAGAGCGCGTTTATGTATAAGCTAGAACCCTAACCACCAGGTTGAAGCATACTAAACACACGTACGGCACGCAGCACGTTAGTGTGGAACTGTCTCGTACTGTAGCACTGCTTGTTCCGCTGCCAACCGCAGGGTACCTATGCATCCACTGGAACTCACAGATGCTAGCCCAACTATTCCGCCCAGCAACGAGTACGATTCAGTTCAAAGTACTATTCGCTTGGAACTCAGGAAACAACCAAGAGCGGATCGTGAGATCTGCTAAACACAACGCGCCATCGAGATGATAAACTGTTTCTGCCAAGAATTACTGAGAGCTTGTTCATCTCATCCGAGCAACTGATAACAAGAAGCCAGGTGTGAGCGAGGTAATCTTCAAAACAAGCGGTGAGCCTACTCATAACCTGCAACGATGCTCACGTCATTCGCTGAATACTACCAACAGCGGTTCAACTGGCCACTCGCACCATTGGCTATGCCTTCGGGTTCTGCCCGTTCCCACTGATCTACTGACGTCCATCCACCTTCAGAAACAAGTCTCACTTGGGATCAAGTTTCTGAAGGGTCACAAATCACGCAGCCTTGAAGAACTCTCTCCTACCCTTCTTGTCGATGGAATTCTAGCCTCCAGAAACTCTGAGCCAGTGAAGCTGTTCCAAATGACTGGGATTTGGCTAACATCCTCCTAATTTTCGAAAAAGGCTCACGCATTTCGCATGCAAATTATGCAGAGAATACCTTGGTGACGATTGTGTCGAAGCTGTTTGTAGCTAATGGACTTCGTAGATCAAGCGAAACACGCGAAAAACATATCCCTGAGGATCGTGCAGATTTTCGCTCAGCCTGTGACTGCACTGACCACATTTTTCAATCCGCCAAATGCTTGATTTTTGCCATTCGTATAGAAGGTTAACAATTGTTGCCATTTTGGACATTAGCTGGACCTTTGATTCAGTTGACACAGCTGCAATCTCGGACTATGTACTGAAGAAGGGTGTGTCCGAGAAATACGTGAACATTTCGGAAACAATTTACTGTCAGATCTTGAGCCCGACACAACTGAGGGCAAAAGTTAACGCCAGACTACTATCCTTCTGCACAACGCGCGGGCCACTGACATCGTAACATCGACTGGAGACTTGACGAGCTGCTGACAAGTCTAACGTAGGTGACTAGCACTCTTACGGTATGCGGGGAACAGATAACCGTAAATGGTTGTTCCTCTGTACTGATATCACCACCATCGCATAACAACCACAAGCCTGAACAGAAGATACTGAGGCACCAGCCGTCGTTCATTTCAACAGTGACGTGGAATGTCCTGTAAGAGATCGTTACAAAGAAGGTTAAAATCTACTAAAATAATACAACACGGAAAATGCAGGTAAGCCGCTGATGGCGACAAATCAGCATCTTGGATAGCGTTTCCAACCAGCGATTTTTATGATCGAGGGGACCTCAGCCACGCTAGCGACACCTACCCACTTTGCTCAGTGAAGTAGTCAGGGTTCTCATAATTCATAATCATGTTATTCATTGACCACTACCCGGTTTTACCCAGCTGCTTGTGGTCTTAGTATGCAATGCCTGGTACAGCAAACGATCAGATGGCACAAAGTGTGACCGAACCACCGAAGTGTGTTCAACGTGATCAGTTGACCAATTGGTCGCGCATCCCGAGCGTTCCGACACAGGCACCGGCGAACGACCGTATTTCTCACGAGATCAGTCTACTTAATGTGGGCTAATTTGGTACAGACAACGATGATCAAACACAGCAAATGTGTTGACATCTTTGTTGTGAACGGGTCACAGTTCTGAAACACAGCAAAACAGAAAGTACACAAACATTATATACCCTTCATTACAGCGAAAATCGACACCACAGATGCTGATATCTCATCAGCAATATTGTAAGCTGATGAGAGTGCTATCCAATTATGTGAAACTATCCAGTCTCGAGCGGGCTACCTGCAAGGATGAAAGTAAGAGTAGAAATGCCCCAGTCTTCGGGCAGCACTTTGTACTTCGAAGGTGCGAAGCGCATTCCATACAAACCAGCCCGATCACACATCCTGCTCAACATGGACTGCATGTCTTAGACAGAGGAGCAAGGTAAGAAAATGCCATCCCCATACTCCAGATCGGTCAATCTAGTGTCAGGAAGAAGCTCAATACTAGGCTCACTGAATTTCTCCAGCACACATTCCAGAATGTCGTCCATGACAAGTAAACAAGAGGGAAATCGGACACCCTAGACGAACACCATTAGAAATGATGAACGCCCAAGACCGTTGTCCACAAACTCTCACCCTGCTTGCACACTGAGCATACAATGACCTCAACAGATTCACTTATTCCCCTGCTAATCCCCTGCAAAGAAGACAATTCCACAGAACGTTACGAGCAAGTGAATCGAAAGCAGCTTTGAGGTCTAGAAACATCACGATCGTCGGCTGCTTATAAAAGTGGCGACGTCCCAAGATCCGTCGCAGGGTAAAAATGTGACCAACTCATCCATGAGCGGATCGGAATCCAGCCTGTTCCCCATGCATCTGACTTCCTCTGAGCTTAGTGGGCCGACCTGAAATGATGCCAGCGAGTGACTTGGGTGCAGTAGACCTCAGACTGATGCCTCTGTGGTTGCCACATAGAATCCGGACTCTTTTTGAGAACGGAAATTACTGTTGACAGACACCAATCGCAAGGTACTTCATAAGTTTCCGAAATCGTCTGGAAACGTTCTGTCAGTTCTGATATCAACCTATACCCACAACCCCTGAAAAGAGGAAAGGAGGCCTTGTTCAGCAGACTTGTTACGCTTCAATAACTTGAGCTCTAGGATCACTTCTGTTTCCGATTGAGGGTCGTCTAGGGCGCAGTAACTAACCCCTAGAGTCCCGTCGTCCACATGATCTGGTTGAAGCCAGATGGAATGTTCTTCAACATGTTCAGTCCACACGTCAAGTCGACACGAATGACTGGCGACAATTGTTCCATGTATTTCACACATGGTCTCACCTACACAGACTCGAAGGCCAGCACAAGCACGGATCAGTACCAACGATCGCAACAAACGTCGCATGGTCGTCGACTGTAGCCAGACTATTAATTGACTCACCCAACTGGACGCCTACCCCCTCCCTCGTATCGACGATATGGTAGAAAAAAATTCGCAGTTCACTGTTTTTAGTACGCCGAACCTCCAGAGCGCTTATCACCAAATCCCATAAACAAAAGCGAAAGACAATACACCGCATTTGAAGCGTGCAATAGTCTATACCAATTCCGCCGTATACCTTTTGGAGTGACCAATGATGCTGCATGCTTCCAGCGAGCGATGGACGCTCAAGGGAACCTTAGTCTATGTTGACAATATTACTGTATGCGGGAAAGACGCAGTTGATCACGAAACTAATCTCAGTCGGTTCCTGCAAGTAGCTGATAAATATGGACTGACATTAAATCGAAGCAAATGTGTTTTCGCTGCCAAAGAAATTCGTCTGTTAGGTTACGAAATATCCAAAGGACCCGCGAGGCCAGATCCCGATCGGTTCGAAGCGCTAATCAAGCTGCCTGCACCTGGAAACTTGAAAGCACAGTAAAGAGTGGTTGGGGGTTTTTTCATACTATTCCCAGTGGTTTTCCCACTTTTCAGATAAAATTCACCCGCTGATTAGAAACAAAAGCTTTCCCTTACCCAACGATGTACTTGCTGTCTACGAATCTCTCAAATCCGAACTAGTTCAAACCTCACTATTTTCCATCTCCAGAGACATTCCCCTTGTCGTTGAAACGGATGCCTCAGATATAGCCATCTCCGCTACACTAACTCAGAGTGGCCGCCCCGTGGCCTTTTTCCCACGCACTCTCTGCAACCGAACGAAACCATTCCGCTGTTGAAAAGGAAGCTTACGCAATTATTGAAGCCAGCCGGAAATGGGGACATTACCTAATTGGAACACACTTCAAGCTGCTAACCGATCACCGTTCTGTTGCCTTTACGTATGACAAAATTCAACGTTGGCGGATCGAACTATCCCAGTTCTCGTATGATGTTGTCTATCACCCTGGTGCTAATAATCTTGCGGCCGATACTCTATCTCGAGCCTTTTGTGCATCACCTCTTTCTATCGACTATCTTAAAAAGCTTTATGATTCTCTCTGTCATCCTGGAATAACTCGTTTGTTTCACTTCGTTCGAACAAAGAATTTGCCGTTCTCTCTAGACAATGTCAAATGTTCTTCAACGATGTTCTGTGTTCCCAATTAAAACCGAAATCCTACAATCCCTCTAATAGTCATTTAATTAAAGCGACACAGCCTTTTGAACGTCTTAGTATTGATTTCAAAGGACCGACTCCCTCTTCCATTCGCAATCACTATATACTGACTGTAATTGACGAATTTTCCCGCTTCCCATTCGCTTTTCCCTGTCCAGATGTCTGCATCTACCGTCATTACCCGATTAACTGACCTCTTTTCCATGTTTGGAATGCCCTCATTCGTTCATTTCGATCGGGGATCTACGTTTATGTCGCAGGAGTTGAGACAATTCCTTCATGACCGCGGTGTGGCCATCAGCAGAACCACCAGTTACAACCCACAAGGCAACGGCCAAGTTGAAAGACTCAATGGCACACTATGGAAAACTGTTTCTCTCTGCCTGCATTCCAAAGCACTGAACATTGATCAGTGGGAATACGTGCTTCCGGACGCGTTGCACGCTATCAGGTCGTCCCGATGTACTGCCACCAATGCCACTCCTCACGAACGCATGTTTCTACATAATTGGAAATCGTCCGCAGGAACTAGTCTGCCTCAAAGGCTCGTTACGCCCGGACCAGTACTATATTGGAAGAATGTCCGGACCTCCAAATACAATCCCTTAGTAGAAGTTGAACTGTTGGAGAGTAACCCCGAATACGCACACATTCGTCTTCCAGATGGCCGCGAGGAAACTGTATCCCTTCGCCAACTGGCTCTTTTCAGAAACACATCTGAACTACCACAAACCATTTTGTCAGACCCCATTCCAAACCCTTCTATTGTCGACATACCCTCCGTCATATCATACACGATAGAAACTACCAGCATACCAGAAACAAGCGTTGAAGATCTTATCTCCAAGCAACAAAGAGTTAGACCTTATTCACTTCGAAATCGTGAGGCCTAACCTTGCTTCAGTTTTGTTATTATCATTGTTCTGAGATAACCCACTTCATACGTTGGACATTTAACTACTAGTAACCCACCTTCATTTTAAATAGTTTTTTTTTTTCATGGCGGGGGAGAATGCCATTTTGTTCCTACACCGTATCCTCCTCGTCCCTATCCAACTGAGTTCCTCACATATATCGTTATTCTAATCGAACCTTCCATTCGTTACATTACAGACCACATGCCACGTTTTCTGGTTGATTAAAGCCTTCCTATCCGGCGTTGTCTTTTCACTCTCTCGGTTATTCTTATCGGAATTATTCGTTACAAGAACAAGCTGAGTTTTGCCCTGAGAGGGGATGTATTGGTCGAATTTTTGCCCCCCGCCAAATTCTGGAGCAGCTCCATATGTACCGCCGGTCAAAAATTGCTGTACTCGACTCTAAAAGTGAGTTCGATTCAGTGGGTCCATCTGCATTTTTAGGGTCAATTAAGAGTAAAGGTATATCGACAAAGTATGTGAACATAATGTCGGTGTTTTGTTCTCATAGTCAAGCTCAAGTTAAGGTTTGCTGTCTGACAGTTTTGGCATCAGAAGCGGCGTACGTTGCTGTCCACTTTCAACATTTTTGTTTAATTCGGTCAGGCAATAAATAATGGAAGACTGTCTGCGACACTTACAAGATACCGATGTGGACCTCCTATGTGGTGGAAAACTGACTGATCTTGATTATGTTGACGACGAGATGTTGCTGTCTGATAACTTTCAAGTAGCACAAACAATACTAGACGCCATGTTGCTCTACGCTAAATGCTTCGGAATGCGCCTTGTAACCTCATAGTGAAGTGTTTCCGCAATATTGCTGATTATGTAGATTTACTGTTGGATAATGAATGGAAGCTGCATCGGCAGCAGCTATGGTCATAAGTACCTGGTTGTGGCTGCAGCCACAACGACTTTTCATGCGCTAGGCGTGGTCAATGGAACAAGGTCTGCTCTGATATAAGAGGCAACGCCACCAGATTTCCCTGTGATGGTTTCGTAGCGGTGCGTACTCCAAGATGTCCAGCTCCTAGCCAGATATGCTGTTATTGGGTCAGGTTTCAACCTGTCTGGGGATTCTGTGATACTTATTACTTTGGATGCCCAGGATTGCGCCACCTGACTCGGCTAAGGAATATTATCTTACATGAACATGTACCACAAGATCCATATCTCCCTTACTCACCTGTGCACTCAGTGAGACAAGGTGTGCATGTGCAATCACCCTAAGATCTTTGTGGGGGTGTCACGATCTTGAAGGCGTATAATCGCGAAACAGAGTGGCTTTAAAAACCCCAAGATAATCGATCAAGTATTCGACTTTACGTGCAACTTCTGCACAATCAGTGAAAAGTGGTAGAGAACACTACTCAGCAGTCTAAAATAAGGATCCGCCAAACTGGCATCCAATTCTCCCTAAGAGGCACTTCCAACATCCCCCCTCCTGACAGCTGACTTCTCTGTGCCTGACGTTCAGGACCTCTTGTTCAAAATCAATCATTATAGTGCTATAGGACCAGACGCGATCCATCCCTGGATCCTCGAAGAAGTGGCCCCCGGTGTGGTGGCGCCTCTCTTTAATCTGTTTAAACAGACACTTTGAACAAGCACTCTTCCGGAGGCATGGAAAGAAGCCACTGTCACACTTATATTCAAAGCAGGCGATCAGTCTTACCAGCACCCCATGCAAAATAATGGAGCGACTGTTAAAACGCACCATCTTTAAGCATTTCTTCTCAAATAACCTCTTCTCTTTGATTCAGCATGGCTGTTTTCCCGATCGGTCATGGATAGCCTAACGGAGGCCAAAGACAATGGTCATATCTCGGATGCTATCCTCTTCCACTTTACCAAGGCTTTCGACCGTGTCCCACACGGTACTCTTGTACACAAACTAGAGGCTTATGGAATCCAAACAGAGATTCTCCGCTGGATTACTTCCTTCCTTCGTAACAGGACTTTTTAGAGTAAAAACCGGTTCGGGCCTTTTGTCTCCCTTCTCGGTTTCTGTGGAAGTTCCTCAAGGATGGGTACTTGGTCCACTGTTGTTTCTGGTATACATCAATGATCTCCCTAAGCTTATCTCTAGCAACGCCCTCTTCTATGCTGATGACTTAAAAATATGGAATGCCTGTGACCCCAATGCATTGCAGATTAACCTTGACCGTATTAATTGCTGGTCAGAGGGCCGGAGTCTCTCTTTAAAGGACAGCAAATGTGCGCTCAAGTCACTCCGAGAAGACTCCAGGAACCTATTCGTGATACACGATACACAAAGTGTAATGGATATCGCGAAAGTTGACCTCAAAAAGGACCTAGGGATCTGGCCATGACCCGGTTTAGCCTTCTCTTACCACCAGCAGCTGGTCGCTAAAAAGAGGCCTTATGACTCTTGGGATGTTGAAAAGAGCCTTACCCCGCATAGACCGGAACGCCTTTCACACGCTTTACTGTTCGAATATACCAATCAATTTGTTTACACCCGTTTGAAGAAGGACATACTCGCCATTGAAAGTGTCCAGCGAATAGCCACCAAAATGGTCACTGGCTTACGGCATCTCTCCCGAGTCTCGCCTCAGAATTATTGATCTTTGTCAACCTGAGTTTCGAAGACTTTGCGGTGGCTTAATTCTTACACACTTTCTTTTTAACACAGCTGTTGTTGTTGCACGAGTCCTAGGACTCGTGCAACAAGTATTCAACCTAACAAGTGATAACAGCCGAGGAGGTCACGAAAAGAAGCTCTATAAGCTTCGACCTCGGACCTTCCTAAGACAGCAGTTCTTCTCCCATAGAGTTATCAACTTAAACCTAGATTAGTAATTTATTCTGCTCTGCTAGAGCGGTGCTACGCCCTGTTTTCAATGATTGCCTTTCAGGTCAACAGAAAACCGCATAACATCGAGACGAACAAACTGACTGGATCCGGGTAATCTGGGCCCCCAGCCTCGCACCCGTGTATAAATCGCTGAAATCCCTGAAAAAGTCTGGGACTCACCCGACCCCGTGACGTAAGGCATACTCAATTCTATTAGTAGAACAAAATTATCAGTGCAATCGTCAAGATAATCGTGCTTTATAAATTCCCAAAATTATTGTGAATTTGTTACCTGATCCATTCCCGAAAGTCGTTCAATTCTGTCATGAGAAATTTTGTTTTAATATTTCAGAGCCGAAAGCATGAATTGCTTCCAAATGTAACGTTACGTTAACGCACAGTCGAAGCCAGGATTAAATTGGAATTGCGTGACAGAGTGTGCTGCTGTATTGTTGGCGCTGTTCTAGCTTTCGCTTCCGTAAGTCATGTGCATGGCTCATTGGGCTTTTGGCTCATGCTTGTTATGGGTTGTTTCTCTCTTCAGGACTGCTGTTGGGGTCCCCAGTTCAGATGAAGGTTGTCCCTCGATGCCCCCACATTACCTCAAAGTTGACCTGCAAGTGTTTCGGGCATTCGGAATAGAATCGACCGGCTTGCATGCTACACAATTCTAATCGCACAAGTTAATGAAAAATCACAAGATTAATGTTTGGATATAACACAGTCCGATATCACAAAGCTGCGAAAATAACCCTCTGGTAAAAATTTGCGTCTAATTGAGCACGAGGAGTTGATTTTTTTTCCGGCGACATAGCCCTTGTTGGGCCATGAGAACTAGGTTTTCTGAAAAGCTACAGACGTAAAATACCATAGTATTTAATGTTCAAGGTAGCACTACGCTCTGACAGTGAAAAAAACTGGTGGTACCTTCTTGATTGTTTTTGCCAACAATGATCACTGATGAAACACGCCGACTCTGGCCTGGAATCGGCCCGACGTGACGGTTAAACATGTAGAGATTAACATCAAAACGATAAGCGCCGCGATAAAAACAGTTTAGTTATATATTTCAGGTCAGCGTTGGTATGCTATGGTCCAAGTAGTACCAGTAGGCAGTAACAATCCACGTACAACTTGAAGAGACTCTCAAGCCCTTCATTCTGCATGCAACAGGCGGATTGAACGCAGAGAAGCGTGGAAAACAAAGACAACAAGAATATGAGGAAACGAGATAGTGTAGAGACCTGGAGACTTCACTGGCCTGCATGCGCAATGTTGTGTAGAATAGTTCTTAAACTCATGGTTGCATAATTTACCTGGGCTGTTATAAAAAGCCCGCATGATATATACTGTTCGGTTGTTTGTCTGCAGGTCATGTGACTGCGGCGCGAACGCAGAACACATACGTGTCGCACCATTCAGGTTTACTCGCTCGTCAGCGGTCGGTCTCTAGGCTCTGTAGCTAACTCGCGTATCGGTGCCGTTTATAGCGCTATCAGAGACCACCTGTGCATTTCGTCGAATAAAGATTTGGTCTCTCCTCAACGGCCTCCTGTTTTTCGCTCCCGATAATTGCGTATCTGGGGAAAACGCGACTTAGTGCGACGATCACTCAAAAAGAGCGAGAAGAAAGAAAAACGAGAAAACACGGAGAGTGTAACATTGAAATTCTGTGAAAAGCCATCTGCTTGATAAAAGATGGTAACATACGGTCATAACACGAACCAACAAGACTTGTAACAGAGAGGGCTCCACTGTGCCAGGAATCAACCTTTTGTGAAAAGCGCACTATAGACCAAAACGTAGCATCTAAAGAGAGATCATGATCCCAATAAATGTCCACTGCACTTCATTGTTTGTGCGTCATAGAGTGGTAACATGTGGAGTTATTTTTAAGGTAGCTCCTTGCTTTAAGTGTTTCGTGATTGCTGTGTTTATAGAAAGTTGGTGACCACGTTCTCAGTCCTTACCTATTATCTTCTCAATGTTTCATCTTCTTTTGGAATTCTTTTTGATAGTGATTACGAGCCTTTGCTGTAAAGATTGACACGATCAATCAAGTTACGCGCGTGACAAATCATTTCTTCCGCGAATGTTAATCTTGATGTGTCACTACATCACGGTGTTGTTTGCTTGCAGAAACTTGTCCCCATGCAGTTCTTCTTCCTTACTTTCCATTGCTTGGCCGTTGTTTACATCTACCCTTGTTTCATTCGCTCTCGGTCATTTTGCCATTACGTGACTGTTGCATTTGATAATATTCACGTCGAACGCTATTCTCCGAACTTGTATACTTGGTGGGTTCAGTGTCAAGGTTTGCTGTCACCTTCTTCTATTCAGTTCACACTAGTTTTCTAGTACCTTCGTTCGTTGTTTACAGACGCGGCTATCCTGGATTCAGCTTGCCGACAGACGTTTCGAGTAGACTTAGAGTTGCTCGAACAGCTATTAGACGGCCAGGAGTAACAATCTCAACATGAGTCAACATGACTCGCAGTAGACAGAGCTTCATTGCATTAAACCCCCAGAGGCACGTTTACTTGAAATATGTTGTGCATCTGGCGATGGCGGTAGTTTCAGTGAACAGCATGCCTCATTTTGACACAATTCCTTGTGGTTATCCAAATCTACCAAGTCGACCCGTGTAACAGATGATGTATCATACAAAATTAAGGGTTCTTATATACGGTGGATCAACTCCAACCAGTTTCAACAATGCATCCACGATACGCCATGTTTGTTCGTGTTTTCTACTGGCTTCTTTCTCCAGGCTTTTCTTTGCACATTCCATCTCTGGATTATGCTTTTTTCATCCTGATGACCTTCGTAAATCTATAGGTTTCCACCCATTTGCAACTAGCTTCTGAGTGTCATGGTTTGGATCTCCCACCGCCTCCGGCTTTAGCTCATTGAAACCACCTCGCGGTGAAATATTTCGCTTTTCCTCCACTCTCTTGGGAATAGTTTCCATCGCATAAACGGCGTCTTTCTAAGCATTAGAACAAAAACCCATTTTCATAATCACCTGGGAAATGTTGACGTCTCTTAGATGACACTTCCCGTTTGTGCCCAGCCAGTTTACCTTCACAGTCAGTGGGTGGGCAAACACGTAGTTACATGTCTTTTTGTGCACTCACCGGCCGTGCGCCACAAGTAAACGACTGCTGTACGAGAGAGACACGATAATCTCTGTTATTATCATGACGGCCTGTGTAACGCAATCCTCTGAAAATAAAAAGAGAACTCAATGGCTGCTGATATTTAGGAGAATATAGTGTGTTAACATTAAGTTCGCGCCTCGTTAAACTAACTGGGGCCAGAAACATTCCAGGAACCCAAGCTATTGAAACTGTCGCACATACCGTTTATGAAATCCTTGGAAACTTCTTCGTTATCCGGGTCATTCTTCATTTGGGAGAATCTTCAAATCTCACATTGACAGTTTAGGCTTGCCCTGGGCAAAGAGGACGGCTTGTCGCGATTGCAAAGGTGGGCTGCTGTTGATATAGACCATCACATCGCCAATCATGGCCTCGAGAGACACGAGCTTGTCTAGCGACTTCTGGAGCACTTCCTTCAATTCCTTCTGGTCTGGCCGGAGTTCTGGTATCGATCTTTCTAAGAGTTTTCGTTCGCTGTGGCCACACAGTTTTTGGGCGGACAAAAGTAACGGCCTTGACGAAATCAACAATACGACTTTGACAAATGAAATATTTCGGGGATACACAAAAATGCACTGCGCAAGCCAAACTTACTTTGTATCCGGGATATTGCTTTGAGGTGATAGCGCCTCGCTGTACATAATCCAAGACGTATGTAACTTGTCGTTAACATGCTGACCACGTTAATTTCCTTCAAGGAGAATGGGTGAATAACCCAGCAGGGATGGGGGTTAGGGTTTGTATTCTCATCATCGCACGACGGCATTTTGCGTGGCTTGTCGTACAATGACACGTGATGTGAAGTAATGAAGAAAAAATGACCCAATTCTCCGTGTGCGAATAAGAAAATCTACTACTAAATCATCGGCGAAAGCAAATCCCAACTCCAGTTCAGCCCGCCTATCGTGACGTCTTACATTCTGATATGAATCTGTAGATACCATGAACAGTTATTTGAAGCCAACCAGCCTTTTTAACTTTATGCAGGTGAAACGTTGTAACTCTCAGCACAAGGAAGGGTGTGGTCTTTCATGTGCTTTATGGATTGCGACGGTTTCAACGAAGGCTAGACACATATTTGCGCCGCACATTCATGTGTGGCTGACACCAGAGACCCCAGGACTGCTGACAAATTCAACGACGCAATACAACTGCGAAGGGTGCTCTGTTTCCTTCAACAATTACAACACGGACCAGTGGTTTTCATGATACCTTCAGAAATAAGGTACAACACGTTTCACTTCATTGAAGGTTGTGTGGAAACGATTACAATATACTGTATTTTGATATACACACGCGCGTTTGCAAATTATGCCGGAAATGCGCTAAACACATATGGCAGTTGACAGTGATTTTGTATGTTACATATAAATGGATTAGAGAAGAAAATCAACGATTACAGAACTTGGAAGACAGGAAAGACCAGGAACCATGGTAACCCCTGTAGCTTTTGACTTTACTCGTGAACCAATCGTCACGTGTGTCACAAAAATGGAGGGAAGCGTCACAAAAAATGTTCTTCCGGGCGTTTTTGAGATGGCCCCACTTGTCATAATGTCATTGGGCGCTGTGACAAATCCACAAATGTATACGTCTAAAGTCTCCGAGCCACCACCGCCACAATGGGAACCCATCAAGAACGGAGAGCCAACAAACGGCCGAATAATGCGACTAAGTGTGAGTCACATTTCACCGTCTGGGTAATCAAAAAGAGGTAGCACATCGAGGTTACCTTGCAAAGTAAAGCAATCACCGTATCTAAGCTTGTATATCTTGTCTACATTTTGTAGGTAATCGTGGGATCCATTGTACGCGCACGGACTCTTGAGAAGCGTCTTCTCTGTGCATGCACTTGGAGTATTTTGGGCAGTTTTGGGATCCAACGACGAGTCGGGAAGCAGGGGTTTCAGTAACGTGGTAAACAGCTCCAGATCAGCGGCCATGAGAGACTTCGCTGGAATAGAGAACGATCTCACAGTTTCAGGAATAGGTGAGGCTGTTACCGCAGTTTTCACCCTAAAACTTGGAAGACATTTTGTCCACAGAACTCGCATGAATCTTGCAGATTGCGCATCGCCCCAACTGTTGAAGTAGCTGCTTGAGTGAGTGTTTGACGATTGTTATGTGTTAATAGAATGTTGGTGGCCACGCTCCCTGCTCTATTTATTCCCTTCTCATTGATTCGCCTCCTTGAGTTAGAATTGCTTATACCGATTGCGAACTTTTCTTACAAGTTACGCGCGTGACAAATCATTTCTCCTATAAATGCGGATCCTGATGTATTATTAAATCTTGATACTGTTTACTTGTAAAACTTGTTTCCGCGTAGTTTTTTCTTCCTCACTTTCCTTTGCCGGACCTTTGTTTATATGCACCCTGGTTTCATTTTCGCATGATCGCTTCGCCATTACGTGATTGTTGCATTCGGTCATATTCACGTGAACCGTTAATCTCGGAACTTGTAAACTTGGTGGATTCAATATCGAGGTTTATTGTTGTCTTCCATTATTTGGTTTATCTTATTGTTTGTGAACGCTAGCACCTTATTAATAAGAAACTCCCTAATAAGACCGTCTTCCTTTTTGGATCCGGAATGGTTGCTCGACGGGCTCAGAATTCATAGACGCTTGTTACTTGCAGACGCGACTATCGTGGATCCAGCGTATCGATAGACGTTGCGAGATGACCAAGCGTTGTTCGAACAACCACTGGTCGTCCGGGGTTAACACCAACAGGTGGAGTTTGCATGTCCCTCACTACTTGGTCGCCTAAGTCATCTTCAATCTGAAGTAAACGCAATGAAATGTCAGAGTACCAGGTTATGACGATGAAACATCACCATTCTGTAAAGTGGTAAGGATAGTACTGGAGGGAACACCACCAGTGCTGATGCCAAGTCTTCGACGTTCTTGCCTTATTCGAGTATGTATAGTGGTAGGACGGTACAACCTTTGCCTGAAACTCATAGTACGTCAAGAGTTTAATAACGAGATGGCTTCAGGCAGTATGGAGACCGACAATTAAAAAATAAATTGCTGTCTGACAAAACAGGATCATTTCAAGTTCAGTCTTTAGCATGACTTCATTGAGTAGCAAAGGAGCGTCACATAACGCCTACACTCCAAGTGACATGACGTTACTGTTTGACATTATCCGTAGAGCACCACAAAAATAATGATGAGAATAGGACCAACACCGAGATATTTGACACTCAAATGACCCGGAGCTATCAAACTAGCCTGAATGAAGGAAATTTACACCCAAATGACAACCATCTATTCTGAATTCAGATATATGGCAATCACAGTGAAACATACCACTATTAGGTTATTCATAACCACAATTCAGTAACGAAATTAGTCCCATGAAAATGCGCAGTTCAACGAAGACTCTCAGTTTTGGTTGGTCAATGGAGTGGTAAAGACAGGCAAACGCCTTGCCCGACCTTAGCCAACTTGACCGAGTCAGCTACGTTTTTACTGTACACTCATCGCTACCGAAAGTGTAGGATAATTGCACCCGAGTTAATGTGAAAGTCAGGGTGAAGTCACTGATAAAGCTGACGGAGTGTGTATCGGAGACTCAAAAAGACTGTAGAAGGTACCCTTAAAGCTGTCGGTCATGTTGCCTGATTGGCCTAAGGGTGTGTGTTGAACGAGAAGAGTGCGATATACGACATAATTATTTGATGTGCTTCAATCAAACAGTTTGCAATGGAACCATCTCAGCGCGAAGTGCACTTGAATTCCGGCAATCACCTACTAAATGAACGACATCGAACAACACCTCACTCTCAGATACCCATGACTGATCTATCCAATTATTCTATCTTACGAGTGAAACAAATATTACCCTAGGCTGAAACGCATCGCCAGACCAACGAAGTCATTGATGACGAACACGCACAGGATTCTGCCTGGACTAAATATTTGCAGCCTGTGTTCAAATGGGTACATACTACCTCCGGCTTTCTACAGCGTGGAGTGTAAGTGTTGGTTCGCATTAGTTGCCGGCGTCCATTCCGATTACTAAAGCCGTTATCATACGAATTCCTCACCATCTCGTTCATCACATCTAGTGCCTGCAATACAATTCTGTATACCCTTGTGAGGCGATTTACCTTCCTCAATGACCTCAAACTTGCGTGAGCAACGCCAACATCCTGAGTATGCCTCCCTTGGAACTGTGAGAAAGTGTGAAATTCACGATTCTCAAAGAAGGCCCTGAGAATTGCAGTATAATCCGCCTCCTAAAAATAAAACGATGCAATCAGTCACCAATATGATGAACAATTTCTCCATTAGTGCACATATATATATATGTCCACATTATTTTTACACCTACATATTACCAAACTAGTGTCACACTGAAATGATCAAGCCAACACCAGCCGCACAGGATTTCGGAAGCAACATAAAATAATGTCGTTCTCATTTATCGGCCGGTTATATCAAATAGATGAGTCAAAAACGTATATTTCGATCATTTTAATTTCCGAACCAGATACCAAGGTAAGGAAGCCGAATATGTGCCGGAATAGTCTTTTTATTCACAACGAAAAAATCACGGTCCACGGCTAGAATTCTTGGTAAAACGTAGAAGATCCCGCTGACATTTTTTTATTTCCCTCCAACCCATGATCATGGTGGTACGCGAGGATTGGCTGACTGGGAAGCTTGCACTTTTGAGCGGTCGGGTTTATTAATGGCGGTTAAAGACTTGTGTAAGCACAGCAAGGGCAGACTGTAACAGTAATGTGTTGCGGAAAATGATAAAAGAGTTTGCAATAACGACATCGAAATGAACAGTAATGAGTCGGATTTGCGTGTGATTTCAGGATGGTTTCGTTCACTAATGCGCTGTGTTTTGGAGAAAAAAAGAAACCAAAACGAATAGAGATGTGTACCAGCAATAAGCGTCAATGAGGCGCACCTCGTAACTAAGCTCACAAACGCTGTAGTGGATATAAGCAATACATACAGGTCAAGTACGAGCGTTAAGTAAGAATTCGATGAAAATGAAAGGAACCAGCTCACAGTAGTTCGAGAAGTTGCGTTGGTTTAGGGTTCAATATACTGAGGGGGTCACGACAAGAGCTCTACAAGCCTCGACCCTGGATCTTTGTAAGCAACGGCTCTTCCCGTTCAGGGTTATCATCCGCGGGAGTAGCCCTTCATTAAAGGCCACCAGCTGCTCCTCTAGGGACCGTTTCACGCTGTCCTGAATTCCCACTTACTGAGGGTATTGTTAGAATAGTACTTGACTCTGTTTTGTTAGACTTTTAATTTACTGAGTTTTTGGTGCTATCTGTAGCCCCATAGAGGTGTTTTACGCTCTAATTCCGACGCCTGACCTTCAAGTCAAAAGAAAACCGCTGGATATCAAAACGAACAATCTGACGGGATTTGGGGGGCTTGAACTCAATACATCGAGCCGACGGGCAAATCGCTGAAAATCCAGCCTACATTACTTCTTGTTGCTCCAAAGGAAATCTGAGTCCAAAGCAGAGGCAATCGTGGAGACGGATAAATCTAAAAAGCCGCTGAGATGAACACGCGATTTCGTTAACCTTTAACTCTTTAAAAATCCGCACAGGGGTGACACTCAGTGGGAGTCGGTTTTCTCTCGCACAAAACTATGGATTGAATGCTGTTAATTTTTGTTGAAATTGTAGTAATCGAACTTTTAACAGGTGTACAAGAAAGCGCACACTTTATTGAACTCAATATTGTCACAAAGTACACCGTGTTCTAATGGCCCGTTACGATTATATCATTTTCATATGGTAACTAACTCTGGTGGTGGACAAGGAGGATGCGTTTCGGAGTATATGCAAATAGAAATACCGAAAATTCGGTGGACATATGGAAGACCTGAACAAATTTCGCCCGAAAACCTGTACAGTTTTCGTCATCAACAGTTAACAAACGGCAGCAAGTGTGAAAAACACAGGGAAACAGTACTGACACCAGGCTGACGTATACAAATGTGTACAGTGCATACGTCGGACTGCAGCTGCCAAACACCAGTCCCACACACTCTGCAAGGTGTTGCGTCTTAGATTCTCTGATTGCATTTGCAAAACATCCTGGGCAGCTCATCATCGTTATTGGCGCTTGCCGTATCAATCACACGACTTTCAAGTTGGACAACGAAGCCAGTTTCTCAGCAATAAAGGTTTGAATGTTGCTGGTTAACACAAGGTCATGGAGATAGTGGAAAACGTCTTATTTACACGTGAGACGAAGCTCCATGTCAAAAATGAGTTCGAAACAAAGATATGCTCTGATGATTTACGCAACCCGCAGAAAAGCAGGGTAAGCTGAACTCGCGTAACGAAACTTATCATTTCCCCAGCAGGATAGATCTTGTACACAGCTTTGTCGAAAAATTGCAGCTGCATAACAAAACCACAGCCAACATATGACATCTTGAACATCCCCGCTAGTAGTAACCAAACCATCCTGGTACTCTTACTCCATACTCAACGATTATCAGCTCTGTATAGCTATCAACAACTACGCAATAGCTGTGCAAGATAAAGCAGTTTAGAGAATATATAGCTTAACCTGTTCGCCTCATATGATTACATACAAATACGTGCCTCTTCCTATTCTACAGACCACCTGATAATTTTTCCGTGTTGCTAAACATCTTTCCATTCTACACAACAGCCGTCAATACTAAATCGACATCAAATTCGGCTGTAGTCATATACTAGGATAATCTGTGAATTGATCAATTTTCGCGTTATACGACAACAATTATTTGTTAGAGATATATATATCTCATTAACTAGCACAAAATTGTAAATTCTATATAAAAGATTTAGCCAGAAAATGTCAGACTCCATCATTCGTCATACTTCACATGACCATTTTACGTGCGTCTGCTTATCACGTAATTTTGCCTTCCATTCTTGATTCCACGATAAATTCTAACGCGAGACAACATTCCACAAATCCGGGAAATCAAAATCCTGTACTGGTTGGGCAATTCGTGAAATTCCGTCGATTTGAGGAAATAACGGAGCTCAGTTCAGAAGATCGTCCATTTCTCCGGAAAAATTGGTATCCGCCTATCTTCCCTCATCTTCGCAAAAGTTTCCATATACTTTTCTGAGGCCATCCATGTCAACTGATGGCGAAATTCTTCGACTATTCATTTTCGCCACCCTGAAAAATCCTTTTTCTGGCATGACCTTGAACATAAAGCCTATGTTAGCCTTGTGAAGCAACAATTGATGTAACAACTTAAATTTTTTTATCGAATATTGAAAATCTTGATAACTATTGTTTCAGAAGCAAGTGAGCCATTCGCCTCTTCATAAACTAGAGTTTTCCTTTACTATTTTGTCCGTTTTATTACTCTATTTCCATAATTGGTGTCTTGTACAATTAACAATTATGTGTACGTTATGTAGTTCACGTTGAAATGTGTGTACTGATCACGCTTATCCAAGCGTGTTTCTCACAAATGGGTTGAGAAATAAACAACTATTCTTATTCTTATTATTATTGAGCTATGCGATCTATTAAAGTAGGAACTCTGGTACTGTTTGCAATTGAGGGAGAAGCTCCTAAGGTTTGCGCTTTCCGTCCTCAATGGTTCCTTGAGCTTTTTCTTAGACTTGGTGACGTCATGTTTTCTGACGCCACTCACCAGTTAAATCACGATGGCTGTAATCTCTGACACGCCGTGCCCGTTAGTATAACCGGTGTTGCTGTTATGTTCTCCACGCCCTGATGCCCAGTGAAACGGTGACCATCCGCCAAGTAGTTTTAGAGTGTACGTTGAGAATGTTGTATTGCAGGCCAGCTGTTCAAAAATGTTTCGTTGACCGTTCGGCTACATAATGAGCAGCAACCTACGAGGTCTACCCGAGGCGTGCGTCAATATCCTGCCACTTCTATTCACTGAATGATGCTTTCAGTACTGTCGTTTCCTGGTAGGTTTGGGCACCTTCCAAAGAAACTGTTTACTGGTGGTCGAGTGTTGTGGCCCTCACGGAAGACACAGGAGTTCGACAGGTCACTGCAAGCTGTAATTTTTTAGTCTGGAAGCTTCCCAATGCCTCCGGCATTTTTTATTCTGTTAATTTAGATTGGCGTTCAATTTGTTGAGGGAGACCGTCCCCGTTAGTAACTATCAACAAAACTAGTAACCACGAAAACCAGAAAGCGCGTATGCAACCGCCTGAACCACCTGCGTTATGCGAACGTCTATTCAATTCTGAAACCTTTGCAGGACTGTGCGAGGTGTGTCTTCACTAGGCAATACGACAGCGGTACGGTCGAGAATATAGCTTATGAATGTGGCAAAAGAAACTTCCGTTGTACCAAACAGAAAGCGTTACAAGTTGTCATCACGGAAAATGGTGGACATGGTCGTTGGCACTTTTTTAATGGCTGATGCCTTATGGCCATGTCGTCGCCTTTTTCGTCGTGAATAAAAGATCGCCAGTCAGTTTAGCAGCGAATCTTGGGTGAGAGATACCCGCCCTCGCCCCTACCGACATTTTGACCACTAAATCGCGTTTTAAGCCCGCATATCACTGTCGTACACTCGCATTTAGATAGGTTAAAAACCTCGGGTCTTATGAGCGTGAGAAATAAGGTAAGCAAGTGACCGCATTCCGAGGCATAATTGAGTCGCTATCAAAGGGTCTTGACGCTGCATTACACCGTTTTCTTACGAAATGAGTGATGAGCCATAAAAAGTCGTTCCACAGTTGGAGATAAACGCACGAGCTGCTGAAGGGTTGTACGACCGACTTTTGCCTTCAACGGGGGGATCAAGTGAAGAGCAGGTCAGGGAATGCTGGACATTTATCAAATATAGTCCACTGTACCTTCCTTCTGAGCAACGCTAATAACTACCTTAACCCTCAGTCTCATCGACTACAATGCGGTGCGGGTCAAATTAACTGAGTCCTGCGTCTGCCACTCCTAAAAGGTGTGTGTCACTTCCGTTCACCTGGCGCAGGAAGTCCAGGCGTAAAGGTCACGCGATTGGCGAGTGTGTGCTACGGACTGAGGTTATAGGGTGTACTTTTGAAGCAGCACGTATTATGAGAGTTACAGAGGGTGGTCTGAGATAATTCAGAGGGAAACAAAGGATTATATCAAAGGACAGTTCGGACAATTGCGTAGGTCGCCAAGATGGAGTTTCAAGACCGAGAGGGTCAGAAGGGAAAACACAAATATTCCGCGAACCATCAAAATGGAAACGTCAACATGAACCCGGAGATTATAACGAGAGTAGCCGTTGTGCTGCAGAGAAAAAAGTCGACAATACTCGAAAAGTTGCTCATATTAACAATCTTCTCAAGAAAAAACGCTTTTATTCAAATTACCCATCACATATTTGATTGCAGCCTTTGAATTTTGATGAAACATCCAGCCAACCTACCTCGAAAAGAAGTACTAGATTCGAGTTTCGCACTCATTAGAACTCGTCAGTAGTGCATATCCTCACCAATGGGACGGTTGTCAACACGGATGCCTCATGCAGAGTGTGGCCGGAGCTCAAATGCCGGCAGTGGCAAGCATATACACTATTGACGAGTTGTGAAGAGAGAGAAACTAGAGTCTAGCGATTACAATTGAAAAAGGCTTGCTGGCAAGTCCACATAAATGCGAAAGCTGCGATTAAATGTGAGTGATCCTCAACTTGGAAAAACAACCAAATACCGGATAACTCAGCAGCAATCAGGTAATCATTATGACTATTATGATGCAAGCATCAATTAAGCGTGTTTAATGAATTTGGCGTTCTGAAGACGCACCCATCGTAAGGTTTCACAAACGTCTTAGAAAGCTGAACGGCGAATAGGCCGGACAAACGGCTCTAGCGGTAACATCAAAGTGTCTCTCAACGAAATTGAAAAAGACCAGGGTAATGTATCTTGGACGATTCAAACACAAGTTTTTCAGAAGTTCTTTGGTGTTCTACTCACTAGTGTTGTCCATAGCCCGAACAGACAACATTTTCAGAAAGCAAAACTCATTAAAAATGCCTACGTGGTGCTTCCGGTAAAAACAAACATTTTTTGACAAAAGTGCGAATATGAGCAACCATCTAAGTATTGCCGATTTTTCCGACTGCAACACAAATATTATACTCGTTAAAACCTGCATTTTCGTACTGACATATCCATTTTAATATTTCGCGTAAGTTGTAAGACGTCGCTTTTCACACCCGTGTGGTCAGTTCCAAACATCTCAGCTTTGAAACACGATGCTGGCGAACTGTGCAACTTCAGAATTCTAGTCTGAATCCTGTGAAAATGCATCCACTAACAAAAACGAATAACGCTGTTTATTAAAAGAAGGTAGCAGGGCGTAGGGCCACCTTCCAACATCAATCAAGTTCCAGCAATCTCAAAATAATGCAACAGATCATAACAAACTCATCAATGACCCTGTGGCCTTCCTTGTGACTTGCAACCTGGTTTTCCACGAGTCCGGATAACTTATTGCCAACTCGTATGTGTTCGTTCAACAAGGTCCGTTGAACCTTAATTGATTTACGACCCCATGGATGTGTAAGCAATCTGGCGTGCAGTATTTCGTAAATAGACGATGAGGTCCACTGGATCTTAATTCGGTACGGCGAGTTAACACGGTATCCAAATATTCTGTTTGTTGGTTTACGATGCAATTTAGAGAAGTCCGCACGGATTAGCGTCCTGGTTTGCCGATGTGTTGATGAACTTACTGCACATGTATGGCGTATATCCCTCCCAATAGGTGTACACATCCATATACGTGGCTTTGAGGGGACAGACATAAAACCCACAGGTATATGTGGACATACATGTGTAGGTATGAATGCACACATACGTCCACATATAAGTTCACGTACAGATGTCTGCCTTAGTGTGACTTGAGTAACTCGAAATTTGGTTCAAATGTTTCCGCTGACATTGCCTAGTCATATTCCTACCTTACTAGTGCCCTACGTATCGGAAAATTGCCTACGATTACTGCCATTCGTTATCGAATAGCGCTAACCGGTTGCGTATTGGGTTACATAGTATCTGCGTTTTTCGCCCCGTTGTGTCTGTTTGTTTTTTTCGGATTTCTGAAAATTAACTGCTTCACACTGTACTTTACTTGCTTCTGTCGGCAATAACACGTGTTGGATCTAGCGGCCCTAGGACTCAGAAAACACCGACCGAGGCAGTGAGCACCTGCGGCTGGTACGGATGCAGACTGTCCATACAAAATGGCACACAGTGCTATCAGTGCCAGAGGTGGGATCACTTCAAATGCACTGGCCACAACAAACAACAATACAGGCGGATCGTCTCTTTATCTCTCGGGTTTGTTTGCGTGAGCTGCGGGTTTGATGAATGCCAAGACGCCGCTTTCCCGTTGGCTGGCCACGCACGGACCGCGGAAAGTGCAGCAACGCAGAAAATCTGCGGCCACAAATGCGGGTCTCTTCTTAGCTCCGTATCTGTCTCGATTTCTTCTACGGGGAGAAGGACGGAAGAGCACCAAGAGACTGTCTGGAATGGAGTTGGAATTGCAGTCTTCGAATCAGCACACAGCCCCTATCCTCCATGGTGTTGCGATCACGAAGAAGACAGTTGCTCCGTCAACCGCACACATAGAGGAGGCAGTAGGCAAAAGAAAAGAGAGCCCTCGGAGAAGGCAGAGCTGTGTCATGGGGCCACTTCCCCACAACCTAGCTAGCGAAACCCGTTTTATCATCTTCATTCCCCCTGATGCCACAAACCTCGTACTCGACAGCAGGCTGCGTGCCAAATCAACCTAAACGTCGCTCGACCTTACCGTCCGTGCTAAGCCCCGAAGCAGTGGTGGGAAAAGCAGTAGCTCTGAAGTCCACGAATACCCACCTGAAATGCGTGTCTTTCGATCGCTGTCTGCAAGAGAGGGCGAGACGCGAGCAGCGGACTAAAACCAAGTCACGAATCATGACAGGCCAGAAGCTACAACTGGAGACTAAGCTCACAGTCTCTGCCCCTGAATTATCTATTCAGACTACTATGCCTGTGGTAGAAAGCGGAGACGCCGTTTCTGTGGACATCCCAACGACCAACGCTCTGAGCACAGGCACGAATGTTAGGGACACTAGGACCGCACAAAACCCTCCTCCGGGTCACCTCTTCTCGAGCCCACCAAAAGAGTGCGCAGGAAAATCCTCCTCTCAAGAATTCGTAACGGAAGTGGCTTCTGCAACGCAGGAAGCCCTTCTTTTTTTCGCCCCAGAAGGTTTTCCATCAGTGGTCTCATAACACCGCGCGCATTGCTCTTCTAAACTCCGCATCCAGCAGACGAAGCATTCACATTTTTCGTGGATGGAAACTTTCAAACACTTTCCCAAGAGGCGGAATGTAAGAGGGGCGCAGAGGTCGCGAGTTGTCATACCAAGAATGCTGGTCAAGCGTCCTGTAGAGTCGTTGATATGTGCACAGGCAGCCTCAAAGGAGGACCGTCGGGACAACATGGAAGAACAGACCGAGTCGAACCCCATCACCTTGCCTAATTCTGGGCCTATTCTGAACTATTTCTTAAAAAACTCCTCTTTTGTCGCGAAGTTCAACGAGGAATTAGCTTTTACGTTCATGTACACAAACTGTCTGTCTTATGTCGCCGCTAATCAGACAGCTCTTTCATGAAACCCAACCCCGCATGTTCGTTTTCACGAAGGCCCGGCTTACAGGCGACATGACTGACAGTGAACTCAGCGTTCGCGGGTAATCAGCTCGCCGAACTGACTTCGCCCGAGGGAGAATGTGGTTCTGCGACTTTCTTTCAACACTATCTCCGGTTATCGATGGCTTTCACTCCTCTGATAAGTCTGACATTCCGTGACTTCAACCAACATCGTGTGGTCAAGATTCACTCCTAGTGGAGGTTATTTACTGTTCTACCTCATCCGATGTCTTCGACGACGGCACTGCTCCCGTGATCTTATGCAAACTCCTAAGACTACATCTCTTCACCCATCCGCTTGTTATGGGCGACTTTTGTGTACCCAAGATGGAACTGGGCATCATTGTCTAACCAGGATTGTGAAGATGGATTGTTGACTCCCCTATCGATGTTGACAGAAGGGAGAGCGTTGACAAGGAATGTCAACACCCCGACGCGACATCTTTCTGACCTAACTATCACTAACAAAAGCCACTCGGCAGACAGAGTTTCATCAAGCCACCACTTGGACACCGTGACCACTCTCTGCTGACATTTGATCTTATCTGTTACTGGTTACAACAACCAGCGAAAAGCCTGCGGTTCAAAATTTTAGTCAGGCTGAATCTAACCGTCCGAAAACCTGCCTAGGTCCACTCCTCCTTAGCCGTGACTCCGCGGACCGAAACTACCGTGCGTCTCAAAACGCAATGCAGAAGGCGGACGACTTATTTGTACCGCGTAGGCTAGACACTTTCTCGTTTCGACCACCTTTTCCGCGCAGAATACGTCGTCTCCTTGATGACCGATCCCATTTATTTTTAAGGCACAAGCTTACGGGGAGCCCGAAGTACCTGGGCGCGTTCTGCATTATTCGAAGTAAGTGCAGGCGGAAAATCCATGAGCACCCCAAACTCGTACGAGAAAGGATTCTCCCCAGGGCCCACGGGAGCAGAAACCTCTTATTTGAGCATATGCGATCACTGAGGATGATTAAACCTTCGACTCTTTCTTTGTGGCTACCCGACTGGGAGACTTCATCTGACTCCACAGGTGTGGCCGAATTATTCAGGAAGTACCACCCGGAGATCTACAACGTCGCGCCGCCGAATAGGCATTTTGTTCTACCACTGCGATACTTCCGGCGACCACTCGTTGCCGCCGAGTTTTCTGTGCTAGGTGGCGAAGATCTTTTATTTAATGCTATTTAATACAGTTCAATTGGTCCTGACAATATTCATCCCAGANTCCCAGAATTTTCAAGGAAGCAGCTGCTGGTCTGGCAGAACTTCTTTGCAAGCTGTTCAAACTGACACTCCAGACTGGCATTCTCCCGAATGCATGAGAAGAGGCGACCGTCACACCCATATTTAAGGCGAGTGACCGGCACTCTCCTGCTATTTATCGACCATTCAGCCTTGCTAGCATTCCGGGCAAGATAATGGAGTGCCTATCAAAGCGCGTCATACCCAACCGCTCCTCATCAGATAATCTTTTCTCTTTTACCCAGCATGGCTTCCTTCGTAACCGACATGCATAACGAACATGCTTATTTTCATGGAAAGTGTGACGGAGACCAAAGACAGTGGTCTCATCCCGGATACCATCTTTTGATTTCGTCATGGCTTTCAGCCGTGTCCCGCACGGCCCCCTTGGATACAATCTAGAAATCTACGGTATTCGAGGGGAGGGTTTTCGCCTAATTGAATCTTTCTCTGATAAAAGGAATTTCGGAGTTGAGATTGGGTCAGACCTTTCGTCTTCCTCTTTCACTTTCACGGATGTTCCCCAAAGGTCAGTGCCAAGTCTCCTGTATTCCTGATCTACACCAACGACCTTCCGGACAATATTTCTGGCAACGCCCTCCTATACGTCGACGACCTGAAAATCTGGAATGCCACTGATCCTAGTGCACCGAAGATTGAGTTTGACGCGAGAAGGCGCTGGTCGGACGATTGTGGTCT
>QNGE01005912.1:0-17143 GCA_008508345.1 Paragonimus westermani
GAGCGAAACTCGAGTCTGGCTGGTGCTTGCTCTCGAAATAGACTGATTGCAAAGTCTATCTGAATGCGAACGCTGCGATCAAACGTGGATGATGTTCAACTGGAAAATAAACCAAATCCCCGACCACTCATCAGTAATCTTCAATCTCCTGATACACGACATCACATTCGACGGACATTCCTCTCTTCAGAAATGATATCATGCACACGCGTTTTTGGTCGCAACGACACCGTTAAACCTCCTCTACAGCCCACATACGACGGTCCATTTCACCATACAGAAAGGCAAAACCATTCCAGTGGATCGTCTGGAACCCAAACAAATTGAAAATGCTCAACATCACCGAACATCCGTGTGACGCAACAACAATCCGAATTACACGAGCGTATCGGTACTGCAGAACAAGGAACACTAGGAAACCTCTGTAGCCAACACGAGATCAGGAAGACGCGCACGATTCAGCGACCGTCTACTCTACTATTAATAGGCAAAGATGGGTGGTATTTTAGTTTGGAGGCAAAAATGCTGGCGAGGGCTAGTGTAGCGGTTCAGTACCCTGCCCCAAACCAGAGGGCTGAATTCCAACCAACCATTCGTCCCACGCCTGGTCGAGAGACCACACGTTAACCCTCTCACACACGTTCCTGACTTCTTCTCAAGGTCACAGACAAATCACGCGTTCCACAGGTCAGCGCGTGATCTGGTAATACTGGTCCACTCTGCACGCATAGGATCTGCTAGGCTTTTTTCACTTTCACCCATACCTTTGGCCTCGGCACTGCAATTGCCAAGGCTGCGAGCACACACACACACGCACGCATCCACTGCGCCAACCCTACGCGCGTTAGCTTACAAGCATGTGACGCCCACACATGAAAACACACAACACAGCCGATGCCACGTCCCAGACGCACAGCCAGACAGCAACGAACACTAGGCCAACGGACACCAGGCCAACGGACAACCAGGCCAACAGACATGAGGACGTGAGCTACGCCACAACTGTGTAGCTCCACATCGCATCCGCTGGATTCTGTCCCTGCAACACTGCCGACATAGCGTACATCTGGACATTGTTATCCACACTTTTATCAACCTGAACAGTATTTTGTATTTCACGTTTATGTCTATTCGCATTATACACCTTGATACTCAACTCTTGTCATTTTTTGAGTAGTTAGTGTTGGACTGTAGTTATGTCTATTGCCCACACCACTTCACAGACGTAACAACTGGTCTCAGTGGTTCCTTGTGTGGCAGAAAGTGTACTCATTGTGAAGATGCTGCGCCTCAAATTGTTTCACTATCGTTCCGTGTTGCTCAGTAGATTCCAATGCTCTGGCAACTGCAGTTTCTGAACAGGCTTTGGGTAGCCATTCGTCCTCTTTAGTAGCGTGAACCGCTGAATGGATTAGTGTAAGTTACATGGGCGCTTGTTGAATGTGAGACTCAGCATTCGCGTACCGTAGCTAGGAAGCAGCATCTTATTGTGTGGCAAGGTAATGTAGACCCAAATCCACATTCACCTCCGACGGGGTTGGGAGAAAAGGTTAACAGTAGCAATAACCGTAACAAGAAGAGTAGATGTCAACCGCAATAAGGAGAAGGGATTGCAGTGAGCGAGTTTATCATCAACAAATGGTTAGTGTAAGTAGCCGGACTTGATGGGGGGGTCGAGGGAAAAGCACGCGTACAAGGGCAACCAGATTGGCAACGCACACACACACACACACACACCCGAAGTAACATACACAAGCATACGTATGAGTTGAGAGCCGAGCGTTGTAAAAGGAGTACATCGTCCGTAGTGGCCGTCTTGGTAACATCCAGGCATGAAGACGCTTCTTGAACTTTTCGAGAGTAGTGGTCCTCACGAATTCTACCGGAAGGGTGTCCCAGGTCGGGCAAACTCGGATAGCAGAGTAGACGACTTTGCGTTATGTCCAGCTCAGGCTTGTTCCCTGTCGAGTTCGTAACCTACACCAGTTTGAGGGGGTCGCGATTGGAGTGACCATTTGTCACCATGATTTTAAAGATGAGAACCATGTCTCACTTCAGTTGTCTGTATGCCAATGTCAAGAGGTTTAGGAGCTTCACTCGGTCTGTATAAGAGTTGATTAGAAACCTATAACTCTCTTCGTTGTGTAGATTCAAGGATGGTCATGTCTTTTTTCAGGTATGGGGCGTATGTCTGTACGTTAGTCTCCAAAGGATTGCAGTTGTGCCCATATGCCATCATCTACTACGCTGTCCGTTACCTTAGAAGTACATGGAAGAAGTGCTACTCAGCGGCAATTGCCTGCATCGGTTCCGTCGCCGTCTTTACGGATAGACGAGACGAAACTGTGCCGCGAGAAGGTTCGGGAAGACTATCTGAGATGTACGAATGACAAAACAGTGCAGAAAACGGAGCAGCCAGCACCCCAGCACATTCCCTAGATGGGATGGGTGGTAGGCTGTCTAGATATGATGACCTCTCAGGCTTCGGCATTAGAAAATTACTCTTGACATTAAGCTCCGAGGAATCAGGGGAGATTTTGAATGCAGTGGCGCGACTCAGGCCTAATGTTGGTCCGGCGCTGTCTGGGTGACCAAAAGCGGTTACGTGCTGGGAGTGAAGTATATCGACTGTCTCAAAACAAAACTCGATAATGCTACATTCTAGACTACTTGACGGCCACAGGGTGGATGTGATATTTACATTCCTGCCATGGAGACCGAATTGAAATGCAGCCTGTCAATTGCCCTAGTTGTTTGTGGAGAATGCTGTTTATCGTCCGCAAACATCCGGAATTGTCGCTAAAGAGAATCAACGAATATATTCATTTTACCACTGTACTGTGTGTAACCGTTATAATATATACAGAAAAAAATCGAGCTGGCGGTCACAACAATTCCGAACACAATATCGACTTCCGTGCTGATGGGACATCGATTGTCCGTTGATCTCTACGAAGCATGCGTGCGGATAGGCGCGAGAGTTCGAGCACTACATGCACCAGTTTTCATACATGTCAACTCGCACTGATAATCAAAAGAGGTTTACAGAAAATGTTTTATTGCATACTGAAACGACAAAGTGACATTTGATCCGTCAACGTGGTTTTCATTAATGGATGATCGCGGATGTAGGCATGCGATTGATTCCACATGTTCCATCTCCCCGGTAGAGTCGGAAGTAGCCCTGCAGTGAACAAACAATGCAGCTGATGTTTACTTCTGTTATGCACACATGGATTTTCACGTTTCTAACACAGGGTTAATAACAGGCTGTCACACGTTTCTTACTGCCGTGTACGATTGAGGCTTTTCGGGTACAAAGGACATGCAAGCAACGTTATGTGCAGTAGTGGTTAGCCTAAAAGACCGTGCCCTGTGCAGCTTGCCCCACGCCACGGCACTTTCCGCACTCAGCACCAAACATACCTGTACACCACTCGGGCGAGAGTGAATGTTTGATGACTGCATAGAATAAAACAAGAGTAACTCACTTTCTCGCCCCACTCCACATTCCAACTGTTTTTGATGATCCAGTAAGGAATATCACCTTCCTTATCATAGCCAACGGTCAGCACGGCGTGGTTCAAGTCTGCAGGCGAGCACTCCTCGTAGGACGGATGAATTATTCCGGCCTGATAGTACTGGAACGTAAATGAACGAAGTCCGGTATCATGTACGGTTCCACCAAGACAGTGACAATCGCGTCATTCGGTTTGAGCAGAGCCTACCTGAAGAGTATTGGCATTAAGCAGCGTACTCAACGGTCCGTGTTCTGCGAGATAAGCGGCGTGGTCGTCCTCAGAGGGCCCTAGGACAATTGAATCATCTATTTTGGCTAACAACTTCTCCTTCTCCATGAAACACTGTTCCTTCACACCAACATAAGGATATTCGTCTTGGGATTCCAAACCACCCATGTGCATGATTTCCAGGTATGAACTGGCTGGCCATCCACCATTGCATCCGTCAGCCGCCCTGTCACAATCGACCAGTTGCTAATCAGGTGCAGAGTAATAGAATACGTGGACGGGTGAGTTGTGTTTCGTATAGTCCATATGATTTCAGATGGTAACAATCATTCATCTACATGTATAATTAATAATACGAGCGCAATAATGATGTTTGAATGCACAACATCCGATCGCATGTGGAAGTACGCAATCGGTGAGTTCAGTGTTACTTGGTGTTCAGTTTCGTCTGGACAATCTATGGCTAACTGTCTAAGTTTATGCCACGTGCGCAATTGATAAAACTAGGTAACATGATCTGCACGAGCTATTTCAAAGATTGTTGCTCACAGTTTTAGTGAGTGTAAACTGGTTCATACGTGAACCGAACACACCACTGTCTGAATAGTTCGCATGCGNGTTCAGTGTGATTGCGGCCTCACTAGGCATGTAATGATGGCGACCCGAACAGTCAAGCATACGGCCTTCCTGTCCGCATTGCAAGTTCATGATACGTGATGAGCCTGGAATGCGGATGTAACTGTGGCGACTAGGCGTCACGAGCCAGCCTGAGTTGTTTCGTGGGCTGTTGCTGACACTTGCACTAAGTGTGAACTGATTATCGTGTGAACTAAACACATCGCTACGTGAAGGGTTCGCATGCGGACAATCCAACTAACAAGTAACAAGTACCTGTTTGCTCAGACTGACGAGCTGACCGGTCTTGAGGAACCATTGACCTTCAACATTTCCTGCTACCGAGAACGCCCAACACGAACCGCACACACCTTGATTTTCAACCGGTCCGACAGCACCCCACTCCCGCCAGTCAATACGTTCGGGAGCGGCTTTGAGGCCAGTAGGTCGCACGCGTTCCACCTGGTCGTTGTTGTCTGGTCGACTCAAGTACTTGGCCGCAAATTCTTCAGCTACACGAACGCAAATATCACGGTCAGACCATCATGTTATACCAATCAAACGATACTCACGTGTCAGATCGGAGAACCGTGTCACACCGTACCTAGCTGTGCCTCGATCATTCAGCTGTAATTTCTGTGCACGCACCAGATTGTCCTTGAAGATGGCAAAACGCTTCTGGTCATCTAGATGGATTGGGTGTCAGGCCGGTTAACCAAGTATGCCACATTACCGTCATTCGCATAGACCTTCCCGTAGTCGCGTTTGAACTGTTCGTACAACTCGCGCGCATTGTCCGGCACCTGATTTCAGGGTAGTAATGAAGTCGGAAATAACCAGTGAAAGAATAACCACCGTTCGTGATTAGAGCATAACAAGTGTCTGGGGGTACTATGGGTATAATTGGAAAAAATAGGATAAAAACTGATCTGTTGTGAACTTACACGGGCAGTGCTCACTGCAAGAGTGCAGCTTATGATTAGTACGAAACAACTGACAGTGAACAGTCGCATTATCCTGTCTGCCCACCAAAGCCCAAACGTTGTGAATTTATTATGGTTGTACGGGGTAAGGTTCAATGGAAGTGAACATAGCACGGATTTCTATCACTGTAGGTACGGTGGGTGAGCGAAGTTCAGGAAACCGTTTTTTTAAATCGCCACGTAGACACGTGCACGTGAACGTTGGCACGTACACATTTGGTCCACACCAGATAATGTGATTGTCTAAATCCGAAGCGCAGATGTTAGGCCCAACTTAAGAAAAAATATTCTACTTCCCGTTGTAGACTCGTGAGTGATTTGCTCGCTTCCAGTGCCCTCTCCCAGAGGACTCCTTAGGTGAAAGCGGCCATTCATATTAAATACACGTTCTCAGGGTCCATTCGGAACGCATTACTGGGTTCAGATAACGCTGCATTTCCCGATTCCTGACAGTGCTATGATGTATCCGAATGTATGCGTGATTATTGTGCAAATGTAGTCCAAATTTCTACCCCTGAATCTCCTGTGTACAGTTTCACGCTAATCACCACCTCACTGTTTCGCACGGAATGATTGGGCTTTGGGGACTGTTTGTACACCGGGTACTTTCATAAATATGATAATCAGTTTCAGAGGAAATCCTGAGTGAGCCACTGTTTTGTGAACAAATTACCATGCTTCAATACGAAACCCAGTTACCGAACTTGCCGTTACTCACCTCGCCCACTACTGTCACACGCGATTTCACGCATTCCAAATGAACACACTTTGGGCGCGTGCACTTTGGTGTGTCCTTAATCACCTGACAGGTGAGAAGAAACGCGCAAAGACAAAATTAACTCACTTCCGCAATCGCGGCACCGTTAGCCTCATCCGGATTGCACGATGACCAGCGCGCCCAACTTCTAATGCACCTGAACCAGACTGTTCGTGGAGAAGCGCACGCACATAAAGTAAACAACACCCGCAAGGAATGATCCCTGCTCGCCAGTGCATAATAAAACCTAGAAATGCGGCCGAATCCACGCACGCAACCACGCAACCTCTACATAACCGATCGAGAAGGTCCAACCACATGGACCGATAAAAGGAACTACTTGCTATGGCATCTAAAGTCTATATATCAAAACATGAACGGCTTAATTACACAAACTTCTGTTACCGCAGCTAGTGGCCACCAAGATTTCACTTACCTACTTCCAGCTGGCCGTGCGAAATCTGTTCACCTTCCATTCTACCGACGTGTTGTTACCGACCAGGCAAAGAGCGCATCAGCGTGGTTTCAACCCCGTCCATATCAGCACTATGACGTACCTGTGTTTCGAACCACAGACTATCCAACTGTTGTGAACCGAGAACGCGAATGGCACAAAGGTTAGTTATTTGGGAAACCAGTACACGAGTTAGGCGTCCCAATCTGACTACGAACAAAAACACTCATTTGCATGCAACACTCATCTGAGGATGTTCCGGTCGCTTTGGACACCAAGTCTCTATTCCCTCATGTGGCAAAAGCCATTCCATGTGATGCTGCTCTTAAACGATCCTTCCCATGTCCCTCCCGTATTTGTCCTGCGGCCACTTCGGTCCATGCTGTCGCCTAGCTATTGAATAGTCGTGGCGTAAGTAGTATAATGCGACCGTCCGCACTCACTACACAAGATACGCTTTTGATAATGCAGAAGAAAGTTACTCATATACCGGACATCCCAGCTACGGAATATCTGTGTTACACTGCTGTTTAACACGTATAACACCGTTGAGCTCTATACGATCAGCTTAGTTTTCATCCTCTGGCTAAACTACCTTCAGACAGGTTTATTATGTCTGGATGCACACTGGCCTTCGCCACACGATCAAGCAGTCTGTCGGAAGACTGCTACTTACTTAGCCGTAGACTATGCTGCCATGCATAACGCTACCGTTGATTCGGGTTCACCTCCAGCCAGATAAATCTGAGGGATTAGAATTATTTAACATGTGTTTTGCATCTGGACCAAAATTGGATGCCGTGGCCACCTGTACTGTATACTCGCTGTGTGGAAAGAGCGCACTATCGTCTACAAACGACGATATGCCTGTTTTCACTCGTCCGCTGAGTTCTAAAGAGCAAGTATCGGTACAGCTGTCGAATATAAACTGAATATGGTTGGAGCTGGAAATCAACCAGTGATAGGGGCAAAATTCTCGATGTTGATCAACACAATCAATCAAATGCAATTGCCTTCATATCCACATGACATTTTAAGTTAATAGATTTGCCTGGACATCCAAACTTATTAAGCACCATCCATTTTGCCTCACTACTCTAAAAATCAAGCGCTTGGGTCTAATTGACGTAGAGAATACACAGAGGCTGGTTACGTTCACTGCCTTTCTTGATCCGTAGAGCAGCGAAAACCATGTTGATGGCACTATGACTCGCCCGAACATCTGTTTCTTATCCTTCAGTCGGCGCAGCAGGACTCTCGCCAAAACCTTTTCAGTACAAGTCAGTAGACTGATGCCCTGATGACTGTCGGTGCTATACCTGCTTACATCTTTTTCAGACAAACCTACTCTCAGTGCATCTCTGAACCCTCAAGGGACTGCCTCCCGCTTCTAGATGGGATGAACCAATTACAGCAAAGTACGTTCCAAGACTGCGCCTCGGAAGTGGACTTCACGAGGACCCCGACAACCCATCTTCTCCCGCAGCCTTTCCGTTTCACAGTTATTCAAAATCTGTGTGCCATGTGTGAGACGAGAGTAAGTGAAGCTTTGGCATCTTGTTAAGGCATATCAGTCAAGGTCCATCTTCAAAGGTCGTGTGCCCTTTCACTAGAATACCAAGGTGTTTCCGACGGGCTAGCTTGACGTCGTCCGGGTGAATGTACTAGAAGCTACATTCCCCTTCAATCAGTGCCCTAGTAGGCTCGACGGCTACATCAAAAAGTGCGTCAAGCCAATGGCGGAACCCCTTGCTTTGTTGTGGACGGCATAGCTCCGAATCACTTTAACTTGCTTGTTCACCAGTCGTCCGCGATTCAGTAGAGCTGTTCAGCGAGTTGACAGCGGACAGTCCGCAAGGTGGCTTTTGGGCTTTATTATTCCGGTCCATTGTGGAAACAGCACGCGTTTCATTCCCTACTGGTGCGATGGGAAAAGGGAATGAACTGCAATAAACCTCGATACCAAATAACGAGTAAAGTCAGGGACTGGACTCACCAAGGATGAACAATGTGTATGAAACATCCAGTGATATTGGGGACTATTCCAACTGTCGTAAGCGCAGTTGATGTCGCGAATTATTGGTGCTGAAACTTAATCCAGTGATGGGATATCTTAACTGGTTTCCAATCACCGGCGTTGTTGGAACACCTGACACCCACACGTAGCACAGTTTGTTTAAGTGGTGTCGCTGTACTTTAGTAAATCGAACAAAAATGTACAGCGTGACGTGATGCAGCAGTGACGCGAAATTAGCATATGGAAGTGCCAAACAATGACGATGCCACACTCGCACCCAGCTAGAAGTAACTGCTTTATTGTCGTCTAGTCAGTTCTGGCTTTCCCGACGCTGATAAGAATCGTCACAGTGACCGACATATTTGACAGATATTACGGCTTCGCGCACCTCCATTTTAAACTATCACATACTGAAACGAATACACTGAGTTAAGCTTTTAGGATTACACTGTGAACACATCCGTTCTTCTGAGTTAGTTCTAAATGTCAAGAAAATATATTACTGAGTGTTACTCGCAAGCGACGGCGACTGATCGTTTGTACGTGATAATTCGGCTGTTTTATATCAGATCTGTAGTGTGTTTCTTCAACAGTGTTGCCTCACGAAAGCCCTAGTGAATTTCTAATAAGTCCTTTTTCAAGGATATGCATCCCTAACGATTTCCAGCTAACATGGAGCTGGAGACCTGTATTTTTGTTCGAAATGGACTGAACCATTCTACGTGATTGCGACAGTTGCAAACACTCGTGAATAATATTCAAATCGTATCGACCAAATTTCCATACTCTTAATCTGCATTAGAAAATCCGTCCAACATTTTAGTGACTTCTGTGATTTCAACTTGGATTGAATTCCTAGAGGTTCGTTCGTCCATCAGAACGGATGGGAGAATTACGATTTCTCCTCTGGAGACGATCTGGAAGTCTGGGCGGAACATAATGTGAAGGCAACAGATCTTTTGGGTATGCTTATATGGTTATGCTCAATTTGAGGTCAGACTTGTGGTTACATCGTAAGATACTGTCAGATTTCAAATCCGGGGCACAGGAATGACGTACTAATGCTCTGCTCCGAATGCAGCGAAATTCCAGTATGGTGATTTGTTTTAGGAAGTGATCGCTGCCTGCCTCACTTCACTGTCGTATAAAAGGAATATTCCTGTTTTGCATTCCTGCAATTAAGGCTAATTACAAACTGTAACGATCACACTATGTACACCTTTGTTACTCTGCTGTAGTTGTTCATGGCGAGACGGCGATTCGTCCGTCTACCTTATGCCAGTAGTTTCATACTGTAATTGAGAAAACGATAACAACATGAAAAAGAGATGGCACTTTTGGAAATTTCATGAAATTATGACCGTTAAGCTTAGCCCATATATTGCTTGAACATTCCCGACTAGCGTAAGACATTGAGTTGAGGATACGCTGCTGGTTGATAACATATCTTCTCGGTTGTTCCAAATAGCAACACTGGGTTCATAGTGTTATTAGGAATCACACGCTCAGTGGAAGTGTGAGTCCTAGCATCCCTAACAACTGCCCAATGACTTGAGAACAAATATACATAGAATAGAGATAACAGGGTTTATCATATACTTGCAAAGAAGTCGTTGGCACCAAGCTTCAGTTGAACGTGGTTAACCTGCTAGGGTGCCCTCGACTCATCCATCTCTAAGCTATTCACAACGTCATCATCAGACATTCCATTTTATATCGCATTCTTCGATCCCTTGAAAGATCGCAATAAGTTTCGACTGCCCTGCAAAGTAAACTAAATCTGTTCGTATACCATTCTAAGTAGGACGAGCGCATCCATGATTGGTTAGGCATGCAATTCTCCTTGAGCGTTTTGAAGAAGATCGACAAGTTATCGGAATGGGTGTACGTGGTTTCTTATTCAAGAGTGTCACAACTACATCAGCCACAGTACAACAAAATCGGCGAGACAATAAACACACACTTGTCTCCATTGTACAAGGTGCGTTAACCTATAGTCACCTCAAATCCTAGGCAACTTGCTATCTTCATTCACAACGATTGGTGTGGTCTGTGCTGTTCAGGTAAAGTGCGAGATTATAGCACCTCCCTTTAGCTTGCTGAAGGCATTGTGCACAAGTCCTCTCAGTCCATAAGGTGTTATTCGGTGCACAAGGAAAGCTGAGTCCCCCTGTACCTCCGGTCTAACTGGATCTTCCTGAACTATGTGAACGCTGGACAACTGGGTTGCGTAATTCGACTTGGTACTATTCATTCAGATCAGCTTTTCCTGAAAGATCACAGATAGGCTCTCTCAAGGCTGTTAACCTCAGGGAAACAAGGCTTCCTTCTGATACTAGGAATCATTATGGAGTCAGTTCATTATCACAACCAATCACCATTACTTCAGTCTCACCCAACAGAGCTAAACGACCGTTAGTAGCTCCATGTATTGTAATCGTTGTTGATTTAAGTGGAGTAACAGATGCCATGCAACCCAGTAGTGATTTTGAGGTAATTGCCTATTCCTTCTGTCCACAATGAGTTCATGCGTACATCCCAAATTGAATTTGTGGTACCTGTGAACACACTGCTGAACCCTGGATTTCAGTTCCAGTGCATAAACAGAAGTAGATGGCTCTACAGCGTTCGTTTTTCTAATTTGGCTCAAGCGGCACTTCTGACCCTTACATACCTTCCTAATATGACTAAATTTGGCGCATAAATGACGCACACCATTAAGAAATGGGTAAGGTGATCGTAGGTATAACTTACTTCGAACAAAACAATTGTTTGCTTTCTTTGGGTATGGATGAATGGCGACTGAAGAGATATTGGAAACTTGTTCGTTGGTTGACTTCTGATAGGAGTGCGCAATTTGATCTTCTGAAGTAGTATAATGTTCTAACCAGTAGTAACGGCATTTCACGTCATCCTTCTGGCTGCAGATGTCTCGGGTTTCTTGGAAAGTTGTGTATTGCTTGACAAGCAACTTAAGTGACATTAACACCAGCAATCGGTCAATCATATAGACGCATCTCTAGCTTTCCACCAACGCCGCAACGGACAGCTTGTTTCTGCACGTGTAGCACGAACTCACGGAAGCTCATGCCCATTGAACACACGGATGAATTAGACTTTGCACGTTCTGCGGCCCGGAAATTGACGGGGAGCATGTGCGTCAGTTTGTCGAGTGATAATACGGCTGGGGTGTTGTATCCGCGTCAAGGGCGCCTGTGTGGCCCATGTAACATGCAGGCCAGCCGACTATACTTTGAATGACCGTGACTTCGCGGACCAACCTTCGGGCAACGTGGACGCACCAGGGGACAGCGTTCTTCCGGAGTAGGGGTTCGATCAACAGTTCTGAAAATAAAAACAATACGAACAAACATGAGCCGAAGGCCCAGTCAGTCATGCACACGACGTACACAAACGAAAGCTAAAACGGCACCGACAACACAGCAGCACGCCCCGTCACACAACCCAAATTCAATTCGTGCGCGCTTGCTGGTTTCGGTTGCGCGTTACACCCCACACTCGTGCCAAGGCTCGAAGTGTGTTCTCATTGGTCGCGGCTTTAACGACCAACGGCTCACTCGACCGTGCACTTTAAAATGACCCGAATGCTTGTAAATGGGACAATACACTATGCGCTTCTACTGAGTGACTTGTTCTTACTACCGTTGTTATTGTCCGTGAGGCATGTAGCGGATGGGACACGAATACAGATACTACAGGTGTACAGGTTCTTCAGTAGTGAATACAACTCTCGACCATTAGCGTTAACAACCAGTATTGGATTGGTTATCTTTCTGTACGTCACGACGAATGCTGCACCGTAGTTCGAAACTTTTGGCTCATTACTCGATTCCGCTGGCAACAACATGAAGGTTGAATGGCTCAGTTACAGGCAGTCCCAATTCGCGACAGCAATTTGTAGTACTGGGAATTAGAGACTTGGAATGACTCCCAAATTAGTACTACCGTGTATATATAATAAGGGGGAGACCACGGATTGGCTGCAGCAAATGGGTGCCATTCCTGAGACAAGAACTGGCATCTATAGATGTTTATCAGTATTCAACAAAGCGGAGTCTGCCATTGGCTGATTCTAATGGCAAATGCAAAGGCAATCCGTAGGCTGACCAGTGCGATAGAGAACAAAGAAACTGGCGAATAACGGAGGATACAACATCAAGAGTGTTTGTTCACTCCTAATACGGTATCTTAACGCGACGTTTGAACTGGTCCCTTACTGGATCGTCTATTGTACCGAGGTTTGGGTGAGCGGTGAACCGAGTTCATTTTCACTACAACCTTCCCCCGTTTGAAAGCCTGTGAATTTACGTTTGTCAATCGTACTGATCTCCCCGGCGAATCGAACTCTTCCGGTACGGGACATTCCGCTTCTTCCACTGCCCTTTCAGTGGTTCGGAACTGAATTTGTCCAGTGTGTTATCGATACATCGCGCAAGTCAATAACTTTTACTATCGTACTGCATTGTTTGAGAACGATCAGTACTTTGGTATGTTGCAGATCGTTTTCCCAAAAACATGTTACGTCCATTGAGCTCACACACTGATGATACTTCCGCGCGTCTGGATGTAAACGGCACCGCAAGTCTCTTCTTGGTTGCGCAATGGGCTGCTTTCCTGTTAGATCGCCCGTTGTATCGGGTTTTGGATAGACAGTGAATCCAGCACATTTTCATCATATCTACTGAAACAAATCGGGAAATTCATGAGAATTAACAACGACATATTTTTCGTGGACCGCGTACTACTTACAAGTAACCATTTGCGTTGTGTCCAATTAGCGGTTGCCTTTGGAGAATAATTCATTGACGAACAAATCATATGAATGGGATCAGCATTGATAGCTTTCCAGAACTGTTTACGGTGACATGCACGGTAGGATGTTCTAAGTGAATAAAAAAGAACGTTACAACATTGAGAAATTATTCATCTACAATCATCTCTGCACAATGTAATGCAGATAACGGGTTAGATCGGAACAGCTTGAGGCGTTTCAAGCTGAATGTGTTGAGGAGGACATGGTCGAACTACGATGTTTACTTGTTGTCGGTTGGACTAATATACCACAGTTTCTCACGAACCATCTGGTGTATATAACGAGTGAGCGCAGATATAAATTTGAGATGATATGCCGTCCGCCATTATATACCATGCATTTTTAACAAGCTGTTTGGGTCGGCTGTGTCATAAACAGTCCCAGCGAGCACTCTTTGAAGGGACAGACGTTATTTTTGTTTCAGATTTGTAGAGAAACAACCAATCGAACAATGAAAAGTATATGACCATTACCGTAGTAATCGTGTGAACTTGGGAGATAATCGGAAAATGCGTAGGTCACGCGGGTGCCCACGGTGTCTGTTCTGCAGTGTACGGAAGCCAGCAAGACAAGTTGAAGCCCGATGCAACGAGACATACTGATTGATCTGAAGTCGCGTAATTTTTTCCACGTGAACGTTGATAAAGTTGGTACAGATAACACAAGCTGTAAAGTGCTAGCCAAAAGACAGAAATGAAGTTAGACATATTCATTTTACCCGTGGTTTTTCCAATCGATGCGCCAGGGAATAGACCATGTTTTGGGCTTTAAACATTTGTCTTGGAATTATGGTTTTTAAATAAAACAACACGACCAGTTAAGAGGACTTCATTTTACTACTAGAATCGGAAAACTGGATACTGAGACGATATGACGGCCTGTGACTCAGATCATCTATCTAGATAAGCCTATCTAGATAAGCCTACCAGAGAAAACCTGGTCGTCTTATCTTCACAACGAGCACGCGGAAATATTTCATTACTGTTGACTTTCCAACTATGCTCTTCATTTCGTCTACTTTGTATTCACCAAAATCCATAGTCTCTATAGCTGACCACAACACATCTACCATAGTAAGTTTCAGTTCCGAGCCTCAACCCACAGTTATATGCTTAGGCTCAGCATGCGAATTAGTATATGTGCTTACAAAGTTCTCACTCTGAAGTGCACGGGTCAGTATGCGTCCCTCGATGGCATATAAGACTTGTTGACAGTCCACGTCAGTCCCACCCCAGACAACGCAATCCAGAACGGTTGCCGCTTCGCCGGACTGACGACACACGCGCAGTCTGTTCGATACTAGTTGTACACTCCGCGTGACCCCACGACCGCCAACCTCAGTCGGGCTGTGATGGGTGTAGTAATAAACACGGCGACCGCATTCTTATTGGTAATCTGGATGCACGTCAGCAGTGTACATTCTACCGCAGGTTCATAAAGGCCGCGTCTTGACGCCAACTAATGGGAATTATGTTCGTCACACCTGCTTATGCTCCAGCTGACTGCGGTGAAAATACTGTCCAATAAATTGCAAGCGGTACGCAAAGCAAACGAAGTACCCTATACTACGTCACTTCGTATTAACTCATCTCTTCATTTCTGTGGTGCAAGCCACATCCGTCACAACAAGGCGCTTGCCAGAAAGAATGCGCGAACACCATCCTGCTTGGTTGTCGATTGCACAACAATGAAAGATTTCCAGTGCAATTTTGGCATGCCTAGTCAACTCGGGTCACAGTGACAATGTGGATGTCGCATTTAAGTCAGTTTACCGCGTTACATATGTTCACACTAGATGTGCAAAATGTCTTATTCTGGTCACTACAGAGGCTGTTGGAATCCGACTGCAAAACTCTATTCAATACGCACAGAAGCTTTATATTCAAGCACGGAAATTAGAATGGCCTGCCGTCGTTTGAACAATTGCAACAGTCTCACTATAACCATATGCGTAATCTTCAAGTGATACCAGCATCACAGTGTATTACTTTTGCACACATTCCCGGTTTGATACCTATTTTCACATTTATTGTGTTGTAATCGGAATAAAGATGACGCACCAAAAATGACCCTGTTCGCAAGCCTTTGACTTCTGATGAAACCTCTGTGTGTACTTCAAACGTACTGAAGCAGATTTGTAGCATTTTTTCTGGAATGGACATATAGAAGAGAGGAGCAGAAACGCTCGAAAACAGCTAGAACAAATAGGGGCTGGTGGAACATTAAACGAAATTAGAATTTTCCGCCTTGAATTAAATGAAACCGTAAACCGTGTTACCTAAGAATGGTTTGGCTGACATTGCTATTTGTGCTGAATTTAAGGCAGAAAACGAGTGAGGAAGAGTAACTGTGTACAGACGGAAATGTATGTCCCAGGAGAGAAAACACTGGAGTATGTTTATATAATTTGGTGTTGACGTGTGCAATATATATATATATAATTATGCGATAGATGGTGACCCCAAAGTCTTCTCGAGCCAGAGGGTAGAAAACTTTTACCAAAAGTCTCAATCTAGATCACCAAGTAGCCAGTGAGCGTTGCAGTTTTGAAAATGTGGAGACCTACCTCTGGATTACGTTGGGAATGCACGTTCATTTTGCTTGGTCAACGTTGTTTACCTTAAGAAAGAGACGTTCTTGAAGAAAAGGGGAATTCCTGACTTATCCCCCATGTTCCTGGTGACTTAGTAGGATTTATTCCAAACAATGTGTATGGAAATATCCTAACGTGCGTTGGCGCGTTGGTCAGAGGCCAGACCGATTCGAATGACACATACATGAGAGGTAACCTGTGCAGCAAATTTCCCATCTGTCCTCCCAGCTAAACTCTGCGAATCGACAGATATAACTTTCCACCGGAACAATTTGGTAGTGCGCAAACAAACATCGTGAGAACACATACCCTATGGGAATATCGCACGGCTAATTTGTGGACTAGCACGTGTGGATGAATTCTGGTTCCCAACACTGCGAATGCATACAGTCGTTGAGATGTGTATCGGAAACCAGCAAAAGGCAAAATATACGGATAAAGAAAGCGGTGATTGGTGGAGCTATGAACTATATTCTCAGGAGTGAAATTATCTCAGAATAATAACTGCGCTCACAATGAGACTGAAAAAGTGAGATAAATTTCAACTAAATGTGAGAGACCTCGACATCCAAAAGACATGGAAAAAAATTGCACGAATATTAGTGTTGCAAAAGCCGTTACGAAACATGATGAGAGACGGGGAAAATATGGTGCTTAAGACTAAATGTCGCTGGGAATTAAACTTTGTCTCAAGAATTATTGAACGGTGTCCCCATAGGATGATAGCAAACAGGGTATTTCTTCTGAAAATGATTATCAGATTTAAGAAAATACCCGGTGTACAAACAGTCCCCAAAGCCCAATCATTCCGTGTGAAACAGTGAGGTGGTGATTAGCGTGCAACTGTGCACAGGAGATTCAGGGGTAGAAATTTGGACTACATTTGCACAATAATCACGCATACATTCGGATACACCACAGTGTAGCGAATAGGCGTCCAATGAAGCACAATCTTTATTGTCCAATACGCTAGTTATCATGCCATGCGCGCTCGCGCTTATGTCACCATTCCGGAACACGACAACCGCAGGTTTCCGTTCACGCATCGTGTGCACTTCTGCCTGGTTTATGTGCGTGATCGGAGCCGTCTATCGGTGGGTTTTCTGTCTGCCATTCTCCGCCCGTTGGTCCGATTGTATTG
>QNGE01005913.1:0-37336 GCA_008508345.1 Paragonimus westermani
GGTTTCGCTGTACTATGATGGATGATCGCATTCGACAAGGTTTCGTAGGCGGATGGGTTCCATCTCGAAAATGTAGCTTAACTGATCACGTCTGTGGACTGTGAGTGATTCGATAAGTGAGCGCGTTCGATCGTCACTACGGAGACCCGAAACTTGGTCGTCCCTTTACTTAATCAGTGTTGCCAACCGAAGCGTGTGAAGGGAATTAAATACAATTAAAGAGACTCTTCGTTATTTTTTGCATCCCGAAAATTCCATGCCTGCGGTTTATAGACTTACGGTGGATACTAACTTTAACCTTATGAGGTGGCCTTTTTTATCCAGAAGGCTCATGTTAACACGATGCTGTTTTACTTCCTGGACTACCGCTGGTCGGGAATAACAACAGCACCCTGCAGAGTCGAAGACCAGCGTTAGCGACCAAGAACAACGGTTTGCTTGGAGAGGCCGCATATCACCTTTGAATGTGATGAACCCGAGCAGAAAGATAACAGGTATTATACTCTACATCTCTTGAAATTTGTCGAACGTGGTTGCCAAAATAATATCGATGGAGTGCATTCTTATCAGGAAATAAGTCTAATCATGGATTCGGTGAATTCCATAGACAGTCATACACAGTTTCCTTCAGGACAGAACTGAACGAGTGATAGAGCTACTTATTCGAACGGCATCATTTCCGATTCTCTGAAGAATCATGGATGTGCTGGACTTTCGGAATTGAACGCTGACATCGATTTCATTTTCTGGCCAGCACACGTATGATTTGAAATGATCCCAAAGTTACAGATCCATTGGAGGGGGTCAAATTTATCGTTGTAGTCAAAAGATCGAAATCTGGCCAACAGTAGGCATAACAGTGCTTTAGAGAAAACTCATCCACTCTTTCTTTTCCGTCATCCTGCTCCCTTGAAACTATTCCTACTGACAATGTTCTCTTTAGGAAAACAATCGATTCTGCGACGCGTGTATCCATACAAAGTGACTATCAGTACTTCAGACCATTAGATATTTTCATTATCTTTGTCAAAGTTTGCACTCGAGTTCACGCCAAGCAAACAAACTTATTTAAACATGACCTATCACAAATACTGATATGGGACACTAACACGCAGTAAACTTTGATCACTTTTCAAATCGCTTCCCACTCCGATCATTTGATATTCTTAATCCTGCCTTCCATAATACGTATGCAAGCCCACCGAATGAACTAGTCAGGAATGTGGAGTTAGTAGACACATTCAGGCAAGTCAGGGTTTGTGCGCTTTGAAAGAATAGTTTAATATTTCTATGCTTTAATTGCAATGACCCACGCAGTAACAGCGCTGGGTACACTGACTTGATAGTTGCTCCCCGTCGCACCTCCAAGGGTAACTCGACCGAGGCGCGCCACCTTTGGAATTAACGGAATGGTCAAATGACAATACGATTAAGGATATGTATGAACAGCACTGACCGATTACTTCAGTGAGGCTGGAAAGTGTCTACCGCCGCGTTATGGATTACGAAACAAAGAGCACAGCTGGTTGATGGACGCAGTGTTAGACAAGGCAGTGTGTACAAAAACTAATGGGCCATTACTGTACACTTCTCTCTCTCACAATGCTAACAGCATGTTGTTAAGATGGGTCATATTAAGAGAGATAAAGCCAACTGGGTTAGCAAAACCGGCGGTATTAGCGTTTATAACAGTAGCATCTGTGAAAATGGTGACAATGGATTGCTTTCATTCCATCAAATGAACAACTGGATAAACCTGAACAGTAATAGTGTAGCGAGAAGGCGTCCAATAAAGCACAATCTTTATTGTCCAAACCGCTAGTCACATGCAACGCGCGCTCTCTCGTTTATGAGTCGCAATTCCAACCCGCAGCACCCCCCGGTTTCCGTTCGTACGTCGTGTGCACTTCTAACCGGTTTACGTGCGTGACCGGTGCCTTCTATCGGAGGGTTTTTCGCTTGCCATTCCTCGTCTGTTTGTCCGATTCCGTTGCGCGTTGGCTCGTCCGGCTGCTCGTGCTGTCCGCCATCCACCCAGTGCTGGCCTTGACCGTATTCCAACATCGTGTCGAGATGTTCCTCTGAATGTTGGAAAAACCACGCCTCCGATCTGGCCGTCTGTCGTATTTCGCCTGCCCTGCCTCGCCCGTTGGTCCGATCTAGTCGAGCGATGACTCATCCGGTCGCGCACGTTGTCCTTGATCCGATCGCGGCAGGTTTTCGAACGTACCTTCCCCCCACGTTGAGGTATTCGGCCGAGCGTTCGAAAACTCGCACCCCCGACCTGGCAATCCACCACAATAGTACTCCAGTCCAATCGAAAGCGGAGAACAGGAAAGCCCTTTTCTAGGCAGATCCGTCTGTAAGCCTATTACGAAGTCCACCTTATGTGAAGAAACACCTGCTGTTAATTTTCCGTGGTTCAAATTTTCGGCTTAACACATGGAAGTGAAAGACTTCTAACTGCTCTACAACGAATGAGTCATACAGGTGAATCCGCCGACGGATTACTTACTGAGGGATCAAAATACAGATTTGATAAATAGCATGAGATAAAATTGCTGTTGCAAATTTACTGTCATCAGGTGGTACTTTTGAATGAAGTTTCCCACAAAAATGTTCTTTCTTTAACCTTGAAAAACCCTGCAAACTTCATCCTGCTTATAGCTAAATTAAATGTAACACTACTAATATCAATGCCGGTGAACGACCATATACACACATAACCACAAAGACGGATGGTGTTTCTCAGCTATAGCGAAGTTAGATAGAACGTTTAGTTTGCGTACAGTAATCAACAAGGATCTACAGTGTGGATAACCGAATTTCTCCAATATAATTTACAAGTATCCAATCGGACACAGCCATAAAATCGGATAAGACGACAACTGTTCTACGAGCTGTCTTGTGGCGAGGTAAAACGATAACACTCAACCGGCATTCATAAAGTGGACCATGTTCAACAAAGAGCCGATACATCCCCAGTGCTCCACAGAGTGTCCATATTTTGTTGTTAACTAACTGAGACTAGCGTACACAGAAGTAATGAGAAGCATGTTGAAACTAACTCAGTTTTAATAAACTGCAGCAGGCGTGCCAAAGTGTTTGTTCATTTCTGCAAATGACACTGTGTGGTTCTCCTTTCCTAATTAATAATTTACCGCTTCGTTTAGGATGGCGTTTACAAGTGAGTCAAGATAGTCTGACGACAGTATATTCCTTGCCCATTTTGGCACATTTCTGTAATCTATTATGAATGCTTAGATTACAAAACCATTGTATACTTGCTAACTGATTATGTCTACAGTGATTCTCAATCGCAGTTGAATTAGCATTTGGGGCTGGTCACCATAGCACAAATATTATTTAAATTAGGTTAGGCTTTGTGACCTGTGACATGTACACTAAAATATTCCTTCAACAGATCCCTGTGATTAGCTGGTGTGGTAGGCCGTAGAGAAGTTGCCCATCGCGTTATTATGAGAACAGTGAATTTAACCACACGCGCCCCTAAAACGTATCCCAAACCATTTATGGTCACCCTTCATCAATATTTTTGCCAAGCAGGAAACATCATTTTGTTCATCGTGTCACTACCATCTCACCACATCTACCCAGCAGGAGATGTTCTACCCATCTACTGAACTGTTCACGTAAATCTCGTTTTCCCCTGATTCACACAAAGCTGAATATGCTCAAAAGTGGTGATACGTTCAACTCGTGTTTCGAGAAGCTAGTCAACAACGTTGTTTTAGTTCCTTTATTGTGGTTTTTGTGAAGCAAGCAGAGGTTTTAACTCAGAACGGTAGCCCAACAAAGGACGCTTTATTGATTTTTAAAAACTAAAATCGAAGACCTATCTGCTTTAATAGGGCGTAGAGAAAGCTTGTTAAACACGGATAGGTTGAATCCTAACTAGCTGTTATACACAATTCTCTTAATAACCTAAGTCCTCACGTCAACGTAAAAAGTGAAAGTTTTGGGCAAACGGATAGTCAAAGGACCAAAGTAGATAAAAACTTCTAGACATACGGTTGTTTTATTCCTGTTTTTTAAGTGACATAGCACTCTAATGTTATCTCATGTACTTCTGAATACAGCTTCTGTTTCATCTTCGAACTACGTGTTACAAATTGGTGACCATCTTAAGTGCTTAAACCTACCAAGAAACCACCTGAAAGGGGCTCACGTCTTCCTGGTCCATCCAACGCTCAGGTTCAACATTGTCAGAGCCAGGCTAATTGTCGTACGGGCCGAATTTTCAATCAAAACTACCCCAGCATGGGTTAAAGTTTCAAACCACGTCTACCGAGAAATTCACTGACGGCGACCATCATTTTTTTGTTGGCAAAATAATCACAGAGTCACTCCCGTAGCTTCCCACCGGAGGTCCATAACAACTTGAAGCGGAATTTCTTAGAGTGAGAGGCTTTCGACAGTGTTATCGAGGCCAAAATCTTTGACAATCTCCTGTCAACTAGAACAATTGGAAAACTGTGACACCTGCTGGTTTCCTTCTCGCATCAGACGGGTTGCTCTCAGTTTTTCACGTCGGGAGACAGTTGGAAGTCGAAACCTGTCAGTAGCTTTTACGGAAAACTTTGGCAAATTGTTGAACAAACTCTGACTTTGACAGCGTCGAGGTTCTAAATGAACGATACCTTGAAACGTTGGCCAGAATTTCTGGTTAATTACGTGGTATCATCGATTCAGACAAACCTGGCCCTGCGGCACACACTAACCACAACAGGACTAACGCTACCCGGTCGTAATGTTCGGTTCCGTGCAGCCGAAAGAAAATCGTGAGCAGCTTGTGGCTCACATATCTTTTGTCACATGCAGGGTCAGGCAAACTGGATGACGCAGCGCGTAAACGAAATGCAGCCTGTTCGGTATTGATTCGGCTTCAAGTATCGGGAACTTGTGCTACTGACACCTGTGACCAGCTAATACTGTATTTCAGTTCGGTTTCCGTCTGGATTTCCCAGTCAACACTCTTTGTAAGTATACCGGCTGGGGGAAAATAGCCAGTAGCACGTGTTTCTCACATCCGTTCTTCTCAAAATCACAGGTTAATTCACGAATTACGACATTATCCTATGCTATTTACCCAGTCGAGTTCAAAATGGATTGTGATGGATAGTCTTTGTGAGTGTATCCAAGCAAACATAAACCGGTGGAACGGTGGCTATCGGATTATATTATACTGCCATATACGGTCATAGATGGTAAATTCGAGTCGTCCGAACAGCTTGGATCCTAACCTCGTCAACCCCATAACACGCACGTCAATAATCGTGTACTACAGCCGACAGGCCGTCAAAATCACCTTACTGCTGGATACGACACACCTGAACATAAAGGACGATGTGAATGAACTTCCAACAATCTCATCACTTGTAAACGTACTATTACTGTGAAAGTAAGAAAACACCTACTAACTGAACTCACTAGAGCATTTGATTGTTTTTCTGCCACATGTTTGAACCAACGTCTACGTGCTGTTATGACAGATAATGTTTTGAAGACCTGTTTTCTAGCCCGTATTTCTAAATTATAGGCATCGAACAATTCATGTCTGTAGCGACATTTTGGCAATAAACACATTATTTGTGCCACATTAGCTTATAAGATTATAAGATCATCCAGGAACTTGAAACGGACTGAGTTTCTATATACCTCCAGTCAGCGCTTTCAACGTCCGCAGTGATCTACAAACTTCAACGACTCTGCGAAAAATGGCTCAACTGGATCGCGGATGAGCCAATACATACAACATTTGCCATCTACCGTTCTTCCGGTGAACTTCGATCACCAACAGTACATTGCTTATGTGATCTAACCGGTATCTTTGTCATAAAAATTAATTTTCGTCACCACTTTACTATCGTCATTTATTTTAAAGCTACTAAAATCAATCGGCAGATATTTTTTCACTCTTTTGAACATGGATAAACACCTTTTCTCTCGTCTTTTTTCCGCAAAGTGAACAAACACAAGTATGAGGACTCACTTTGGCTTCCTGCAGTAGCTCTTCCATATTGGTGCGAGCAATGGCTCTGCGTGCCTCCTCTTCAGGATCCTTAAACGTGTCGTTCGCTGGTGGTGTCTCCGCATTGAGTAAGCTTGGAGTGATTGGATAATCGTTCTGGATCACTTTGACAGCCACATCGAAATGATGTGCACCGTAGCATCCGTGCTTTAAAAGTGCTGCCTTAGATGGTCGCCACACGCCTCGATAGACAACACCAAAAGCGCCGGTGCCTAAAGGAGTGGCTTTGTAGTCCACGTCCAGGTCACTAATACTGATCATCTCAAGTCTCCCCATGTTCGGTTCCCGTATACCAGACTGATTTTTCATCACCGATTCCTGTTTCATGGTGAAAAAGAGCGGTCATATTTACTTTTAATAATAACGAACTTGATATAATGTTAAAGACATATCCTCATTCTCTTTCGCAGTATGACGTGAAGTAGTGTCAACTTACCGGTTAAATAAAACCACTTTTTACTCTGGATGACAATGATGTTCTGAGCAATTTCATGCTGAACCGCTGCATGTTTAGACCAACATTTGAGAGATGGCCCCGTTTGCATGCACCTTCGTTTCAATCAGACAAACCTTTCTAAACACAAATATTTACAACAGACCAGCAAATCAAACTCATCAGTAGGAGCGATGGAAGTGAAATTTCTTACTTAAACGGTCGCGGTTAATCGTAGGAGCGTCTTAGTACACAAGAGCAGATTAGTATTTCATGTCTGATAAGATGGCCGTACGAAACTTAATCGGTAACTAGCCGAAATTGTTGAGCTAGCAAAATGGATGTTTGCTTGAAATGAAACAAGATAATATGAGTAAATCTTCAGAGTGTAACTAATCCTTTGGTAAATTCAGGTTTTTCCATTTATCAGTAAAAAAAAAGTGTGATATACCAATGGAAATGATATAATTATATACACACCAGTCCAATTTAGAAAATCCGCTTTTATACGGCGGAAGGTAAAATTCCAGCATTTACTTGACCACGTCGTTTTACAGCGGAATCATATGAGAAAATTCCGTAATTACTGACAGATCTTATCTTGTGACAAGTAGCGGATGGGCTGTGCTAATGAATATTTATACATGAGGATAGTTTGGAATATGGATGTACATTTGAAAAGATCAACGGAATCAGACAATAGCTTGGAGGCAAACGAGTTGGAAACCGTAAAAATTGAGAAGAAACAAACTCAGTAACATTGGAACCAGTAAAGCCACTACAACTAAACAGATTCTATATGAATCCAAAAATAAGTCTGAAATCCATGGTCGACCAACTGGGAAAATTGAACGGGAGGCCGTGTGATCAGTTGGTGGTAGGTTGTTGGGACAGTCTTCAAATTCGCGGAGACATGGACGATAAAAATAACTCCTTAGGTTAGATATAGATATCTGAATTTGATAAGTTCATTTAAAATATTCTGTCTGAGGTGTATACGACAAACTGAGGTCTGATTTGGTGCCTGAATATTTTGCGGTTACCAGTTTAGCCAGGGCTTTTTTCAGGTTTCGGCTGTCAACACAATATGGTCTATTAACAAAGGCTTCATTCAGAAGGGGAGATTAATTTCAATGAGTTTGGTCGAACTGAGTGATATAGAGCGCCTATCAACCCTCTTATGCAGTACAAAACATCATTCTACAAGGTGAAGCAGAGGAGTGTTTTCGAGTCACTCAGAAAATAACTAAATAGATGACACCGAGTGCTTCCGTAATAAGAGGCAAATCCCCCAACTTCCGTATTCGGTATACAAAAATCAAAGGACTACACCCGCCACTGGTGATAAATTACTTAACTGCACTAAAACCTGTGCGAAACACTTAACCTTTTGTCTGTGCACATTTGAGGTGAGCATCTGCGTAATGCTTCTGTAGTCAAAATCAAATGTTGATGATCATACAGTAAAATTCTAAAGAAATTCTGTTCTATCACCGATTAAATCGTTTAACCACCAAACAATGACTGAAAACGCTTACCATCCGCCCGTACCTTTAGACAGATCACGAAATTTCATTTTAACCATATATGTTATTGTCATTTGACTACTTGTTAAACGAGGGATGTTGCTAGTCTGTAGGGTTATTGGTCTTGATCATGTGGATTGAACGTACTTATCATGAAGCTAATATTTAGTTTGATGTTTGACTGAGCGTTACCGATTAACAGAATGTCAACCAACGATTTGTGATATATATATATATATCATACTAAATGGTAACCTCCCCGTGTGCTTATGAGAAAAATGTAGAAAAATAATGGGTTGTTGGCCTCCTTGGTTTGCTATTCATGAGTATAATAGATCACGTAGGTGAAATGTGGTAAATAAGGTCCAGTAACTTACAGAAGTCCAACTAGGATAATATTCATATTATTCCTTTTAACGCAAAAAAACTGATTATTTTTAAGATTTGTTCCACAAAATACGCAACTTTTAGCTGAATGATCATTTTTGTACATAGGTGTGAATGATAGAGATTTAAACACATGAAATGGTTGGTACTTTCTGATAACATTTAAGAATCACCTGATGGAATCTGCGTTTCTTGAAAAGAAACTAGGGGGGTTTCCTCACATCTTTTGTCATTTGAGTGTAACAAAATTATGAGATGACGAGATAATACTTAAAATGCACGTGTTCACAAGTACTTCAGCACAAATTGTGTACTGAACATGACCGGTCTTGTTATCTGTTGTAAATCATGTGCAAATGAATTGATAGAGTTTCCACTGCGCTCAGCCACAGTTGTGACTGAGACTATCAGAAGACAATCGCTTCGAAGCATTGGTAGCCTATTAAAATCCAAGAAGCAGCTCAACATAAAGATTTACTTAATCTGCATGAGTTTGACATACAAGATGAAATAAGTGTACTAGAAAACATTGAAAATCCGAAAGAATAAGTGCAAAGTTCCGGCGGAATATTTTGGCAAGCTTTATATGCAAGAATAGAAGCACAGTTCTAGGAAGGCACGTGATTATGAAAAAAATCACACTATGTGTACCACATGTTCATTTAACATGTCACCAGTAGTTGACAGTGTTCCGGAAATGAACATAATTCATACAGTGAGGCTTCTCCATGTTGACAATTTGGTCAGAATGTAGTGTGTGATCGAAAACAGAAGTCAGGTTGTAGAATGAATAAGAAATTTATGATCTCATGACATCTAAATGTAAGCTGTCGTATGTCCTCAAAATACAATTCGATGATGGTTTGGTGATGTTTTAGTTGAGTTACCTGCATTACGTCTGCATCAAGTCAACTTATCCTCCAGAACCAGATATATAATTGTTAAGCTTTTTAAGTGTTGTCAATAGTGATGTCCAGGTGGAAACCACAAAAACCCGAGGCTTATCCGTTCTGTTTATGGGATTCTTTGTTCAGTGTATTCATGAAAAAACTATGTAAGAAACAATGAACTACTAGCTAAGTTACTTGCAATCTCTGCATGACTGAGAGGTCCCTTTGGAAGGACGCATTGCAAGGAATTTACGAAATTTAAGTCAAAAATTGAAAAAATAAATTGCACCTCCGGCATGCATCCGTGATCCAGAATACAGTGCTACATTGGACTCTTACAACAACCTAAGCATCTTCCATTCGTAAAGGCATATTTGAACTCTAATCATGTACGCCACCAGAAGAGCACGGATATTCGTCAACGCGGTTAATCCTTTCTCACGTGATCAGATTCGACATTCGTGGACGTTCATCTTGGCCGGATATAAGTAGTATGTTTGATTAAATTCGAGTGTTCCATTATTAGTGTGGTGATCTAGGTTCGTGTGTCCATTAGGTCGTACCAAGTTAGTGCGTCTGTCGAGCTTGTGTTGTATCAAACACTGCTAATGAAGGCTGGAGTCGTTTCAATAAGCTGCAGGTAGGTCAGAAAATCAACATTACGAATCAAAAAAACCCTAGTTGGTCTGTTCATTAAAGCTGACGGTTTGCGAACCAACTGCTATCTTGCTTCGGTGAATCTGATTTACGATAATTCAACCAGGCTGCTTTTGAACGTTTACCTAAGATTGCGGTCGGCTACCTTGTCGCGTATACAACTGCCGGCACTTGCAGGGTGAGGAATTTGTGTGGAAAGCGAACTTTACTGTTGTTCACTTGCTTCGCTCTGTTTTCTCAGGCGGATGTCGAAAACATGCTCCTAGAATTTTCGTCGGTCATCATGTGCATCAGTTGCGCTGCCAGGCACGTTACAGTAATAACTAAGTCCACGTGTCGCAACAGTAACCAAAGTGGTGGTAGTCGAATCAATATATTAGCAATGTCAGTAAGTAATTATACGCAACAGTATCACACGGAGAGTGACAGTTGCGGCAACAGTTATGTGAAGTTAATTCCATTAATACTTCGTATCGAGCAGTACTTGACATGAGAGACTTATTTTTCGACAGTTAAGTTAAATAGTATTAACCAAAACGAACTTTTTTCGCACATCACAACGTGCCATTTAGTTAACAGGGAAACGCTCAGGATACTGATAGTTAAGGCACGATTTTATCCAGTCATTTTCAATCATTTTTCAACAATTTATCAGAACTAAAATGTTTGTATTCATGGAAATAATGGTTGTTTATCTAAGTGTAACTGGTTTTATGATTGAACGTTGTTTGTCGTGGCTGATATAGCTGAATGTGACCTGCACGGTGGAAAAACTAATTGGCAGTTAGTCCATGCAATGACCGCTAACAACAACACGGAAAGTTGTGAGAGATTGTCCGCAAAAATAATCACATTTGAAAAGAAAATTTTGGGATAGTAGTGAACTCAGCTAAATATTTTTCTCAAATAAAACTGACTAAAACTGAAGCAAAAGAATATATGCTTTTCAAGTACGCAAAAGTCGGCCGTACAAAAAAAGTGAATTGTTAACATCTCACAATTTGTGGTACAACGCGTATCATAAGAAAGATATTAGGTATTTAAAAGGAAAACACAATCATCTATACTGATGCACTGTACCTTGTCCGGTTCCAGTAAGTTTGTGTAGGCAGAGAACAGTTTTTCTCGAATTTTTTCTGTCTCAGCCCTTCGCTTCAGGCAGAGAGCCATGATAATTGTGACCAAGACGATGACAATTATAATTGCCGCGGAGATGCCAATTAGAATTCGATCGCGAAGGTCTCTTGCTGATCGACCGGACAGCTCTGCATACTGGGCCTCTGTGGTGCACATCCCGTGGAATACACGCGGTTGATTGTCGGGACAAGACGAGTTACAGATAAACTAGTCGAATAAAATGTGGGGAAAGAGTGTTTATTGTGAACAATCGACGGTCGAGCTTATACACGAATTTAAAATCAAGTCAAGATCTTACAGCTTTAGTATAGCTCGACGGTCGAATTGTGAGATGTCACATGGTCACAAACGGCATTGTTGTTAGCATTCACGTGGGCATCTCATAAATTTCCACAGCTGTTCAACCCATGACCAGATTTCCAGGATAGGTGCCATATCAACCAATCCAATAATGTACACCGAAAGATGAGCAATGCTGTAGGTAAATCAGTTAATGGTTTAACCCGTGGTTTGGCCACTTCACCCAACCGAATCGATCATTCACAATCGTGTTTGGAGTTAATATGAAATACAAGATCACTTCCGTTGCGCTCTGTCCGCTGTTGATTTCAGCGATATAAAATCTGATTGGTGTCGTGAGTATATTTTAGTGTGTTACGAAGTTCCGTGCTATTAACAATGTAATTCACTCTTGTGATTTGTTTGAATCCTACGATTTCGTAGGTCATTGGTAGTACCATATACTATTTACAATGAACTCATGCGTAAACTGGGCAGTGCAACAGGAAATAGAAAGCCGTGGACGGAGTCGGACGTTCCGTAAAACTGAACTCCACAATAGTAACTGCTACTTAAAACAGACAAATTTGTGGTAATGTGGTTCCGTCGTTAAGGCCTAGTATGTCGAACAGAAACTGTAACTGGAATCTATAAACGTTTGTATAATGGACAAACTTTTTATACTCCGAAATAGATATCAGTTGTACACGTATCTAATTTGATATTTGGACTGCTAAGTGGAATGCTTGAGAAGCTTCATTTTAAACTGGTATGGTCATATTCATCACTCATTAGTGTGCCCTCAGCGAAAAACTAACAAGACATTGGAAGTATTAAAATGAACGACGACAACAGAGTCAAATTGTCCGTTTATAACTGTCCAAAAAAGCTACTTAAATTAGGTCAGATTTTGGTGTGTTGCTGGCAACCCAACCAGGAAATATTCTTAACATGGGGTTATTTAAAATTAACAACAATGGTTACAAGCCTTGCTTTTGTCTATCCTAAAACATCACTCAGTAGGTGAAAGCAGTTATGTTACGCGTGCCAGTTTAGTTTTAGTCAAGATGTGTATTGCATATGTGTTCTTTTTCCGGAATTCGTAATCATTCGTACTAGCTACATTTCAAACAGGTTCAAATTAAGTCATAATACACACACACACTCCTACCGCCGGTTCGTGTGTCCTAATAACAGACTCGTCAAAATCTCCACCGTAAAGTGAAACTATACCTGAATGAGTTACTGCAACGTCAGATACGCCCATGATATGTTTGCTCGACCATGAATGGTTTATTTTGTTTCGTCCAAGTATTTTGTAATAACTTCACATTTATGTTGACATGGGTTTTTCACACCGTTTTCATTGAAGCGATTGCATGTTAGTCACCCAGTTTGCCTTCTGAACCGACCTACGAACGCTTAACTGTTCCAAGGCTTATCCACAAATCTCTGCATTCCCGGTAACTTCGTACATAAAAACAAAACTAATGGGAAGACCTGAGTAACATTGCCGTAATCTCACACAATGGAGTTAGTTCAGTATTAACAGTTTCCACAGCAAGCTGTTAACACTGTGCAAGGCTTCCCAGTCGGATACTAACAGAAGCCGAGAAATTACTGACAGAGTCTTGATCATCATCAACACCGTCGTAACCGCCATGAGCTTGACCAAAACGTATTAAGGCTATAGCCGCCGTTCACCTTAACAGTGACGCGAAGTATCTTAGAAGGAGAAGCACAGGGGAGATCTGGCACAGAAGCCTTGTTACGCTTTAGTACTTTAAGCTCCATGGCCACTCCTGCTTCTGACAATGGGCCGTCTGGAACGTAACAACTTACCATTCGGGTCCCGCTCTCTATATGGTCTGGCTTAAGTTGGCTTAACCGCCACCAAAATTTTCAGCCCGCCTGTCAAGTCAGCGCGACTGGTTGGTGACAAGTGAAACATGAACGGTTGTATTTCACACTGTAGAACACGTGGGAGTTCTTAGATAGTCAGGCATGATCGTGAGCACGCAGAAAAATTATTTGTGTAGTAGTGGTATTGACATCTTCCGAATCGAGAATAAAGAGGCTAGAAAAGTTGCCTCCAAACAAACAGTATTCCGATCTCCCAACGGTTAGCTGTGACCGACGGCTATTATCCAATATAGTCGAAAAATATCCGATATCACCCAAAATTCTGATGCAGCTTCCAGTATATCCACTGCGTAGAGCAGTGCTCAGAATCAGACGTTAATGTCTTATTCACTGTACCCTCGGGCCGGACAAGCCCCTCACTACCAAGGAAGTCAGACTCTCCAGTCATTGGCTACGAGTAGATTCCTCCAGAAAAACCCTGTATGCTGTTGTCTCGCAGGTCAGATTTTTGAGTCTGAGACCCAGGATGGGATCCCTCAGGTCAACCCCTTACATTATATAAACAACAGGGATGTACCGGAAGCTATCGTACTCCTGACAGTGGCATCGTTCAACAATTATGAAGTTCTCCTTCTGTTTTCCTCAATAAGTATTCTGTTTTTCATGTTTCTTCGGACGATAGTTGCTTTCTGAGGCCAAGACAACTGATAAACAATGGCGCCTTCGATGTCCGTACTTTCCGACAAGTTTGTTACGAAGCTGCTCTGGCAAGTACTGTCTCAATTCTGAAATCGAGTGTGTGCCAAGTATCGGAGAGGCGAGTCTATGATTCTGGTACCGATATTCACTTGAGTTCACCTCTAGAAAAACGTCTCTCTCAGGCTTTCAGTGACACCGAAGCTGAATTGCGTGGTCAAGTTGGAGTGGAAATCGCGCTGGGTTCCAGAGCAGGACAATGTTTGCTCGAATGGATCCCAGCAAACAGTCGCCTGTGCGCTGTCAGTCTCAATGCATTGGTTAGGTTTTCAGCCAAAATCAGAATAGCGCTGTATACTCACCACATCACCTTAAGCTCCAACGGAGAGCTACCAAGGATTCTAGCACGGATGCATTCTAGGACGACCTCATTGGCGTTCTGAAGGAGATTAAACGCTCGGAAATCATCATACTAGCAGGCGATTCTAATGCTCAGCTTGGTCGTCATTCTCCAGGTAAGAAGCGGCTGGAAGATATGTTCGGTATCCGCGCACAAAGCACTGGAAATGGCGAAAGATGCTGTCATTGTGCGAATCCCACGGTCCCTACATTTCGCACAACACATTTCAACGTAGGAAGAGACACCATGCTACATGGAGACCTGTCTATGTTTCTCGGCCATGGACAAAACTAGATCACATAGCAGTCACTTAGAGGTGGCGCCACTCTGTTAAAGATTGGCGTGGCATTTGGAATGGCAGTTTGAACTCGGAACATGCTGTTATGTTTGCCCGTTTTGTTTTGTCATTTACTCAGAGGTCATAAACTTGTAAACGTAAGGTGCTGAACCGAAATTCGAGTGAAGAGTGTATGAAGAACTTTCATCAGGAAGCGCTAGTGAAGAAATTGCTCAATCCGAGTTAGACGAACGGATCTGACGAACACTGGGAACGAATCGCAACAGCTATGAAAGCTTGTCATGAGGTGTGTTTTGGATGAGCTGTTCAGTTGCGACAGAACTGAATTCTCATCACGTAGATAAACCTCATGAACAAGTGTCGCTCGATTTCACAGTATGACTACGGCTGTCGAGAAATTAAACGTTATCGGAACTAAAGCTAGCGGGAAGACTGTCAGCACCACTTGGTCAAACAGTCGGAAGGAACGGAACCTTGGGATAATAGCAAAAGAATGAGTACACATTCTTGGATTGAACGAAGACACGGAGTCTGTCTTTCAGACTCGAAGTTAGCTTAGTGTGTGATGAACTAGCAGCGTGGCGTCGCTGCCGATAAACTGCGTTTGGCAGTCTCATAAAGGCGACAGCTGAGTTTCCTTATTACAATGTCAGTGGAAGGCATATGAATACGGCTTTCTTCCCCCACCGTGATAAGCCGACCCCAAGACTTGATTTTAGCTGCGTTCCACGATATAAAATGTTCTGAATAGTTATTTCTTCGTAAAACCCTTATGACCGTCCGTATTTCTTGGTGTAATGTGTGTGCAGAAAAATTTCTCTTGCTTTACCGGTCTGGCAGTGGGTGAGATTTTATTTTGGTTAAAATTTGTCCAAAACAGTGGTTCGTCACTGTTTTCTTATTTGACTCAATAGAAATATTTGATTCGTCAAATATTTACAACCAGAGAAACGTTAGTAATACGTCTCGTAATTCGACCTACATGTGCCAAACCAAAGGAAAAATCAAGTCATCCTCCCGTCTTACGTTTCTTTTGTGAAATCGGTCGGCTTTGGCAGATGAGTTTAGCCATAGACCAACAAACCTTCGTCCAATTACCAAAACGTTTTCCAGATAAATTATATGTTCGGTATCTAGTACTAGTGTATGTAACTTGTAATTCTCTACAAATGCACTGGCAGAGAATGCCGTGTCGTCCTCTTTCCAAAAAACAACAATCACTTCCGAGTCAGTCGATACAAAACGAATGACTTTTTGTCTATCTGCTTGAAATGCCGATTGAATCACAACTGATAACTGGTTAACCAGTCAAGCAAGTTAGAAACGAAACAACACCTATATACAAAACGAACTTTTTATGGCTTTTCTGAGTATGAATTTACACAACCAATCTAACACGAATTAACCGGTTTGGAGAGACACTTTTTCAATAAATTTTTCCCGACGATTTCATAAATACAACGGACATATTGCAGAGCTGATTCAGTAGTAGGATTTCGATACTCATTCTCTTATTTAGTAATATTATCGTTTTGTCCTCGCTGTGATCGTTTGGTTTATGCAACGTGACATAGTGCAAGACATCATTTCAACTGTTGCAGTAACAACAGTACACGGCAATCAGACACAAATATTATGATAAAGGCAACCAGTACATATAAATATATACGCTAATGCCGGTAAGAGTGAACGTTATTCGTGTTTTAAATTACAGAATCCCTGTACGTAAACTGATAAAAACAAAGTTTACAAAATCCAAGCGAAGTCCTAGATTGAACCGTTTGTGTTAGAGTAGCACAAACGAACAGTGAGTCATTCCAAGCGCAGATACATAGAGCGATTCAGCGACATGTGCGTGTGTTGATACGACAGGATATAGAATGAATGATGTGGACCCTTATATGGGCACTGGATCACTTATTTGGCCGATCAAGGAAAGACATAGTAATTGTCCTGTCAATTCCAATAGACGTCCCTACAACTAGGACTTCTCTCCAACTTGGACGGTATTTTTATTACTGAATAGTAGGAGGTAACAGGACGGTTATTATGACTCTTATCGAGACGATCGTGCAGTCAGAACATAACTCACAAAAGAAATTGGTTCAGTATTCGCATATGACTATTCAGTCATGCCTAATATGAGGTCAGAGACGCAGTGGCCAACATGATTGTCTCACGAAAGCGTGGCCAGAGTTGCGGTGCCGACTGTCGCAAGGACATGCACTACCGACGAGTTCTGACAGAAGCGGAAACCGAGTCTAGTGCTTCTTTTAGAAAGGAGCCAACTGGAAAATTCATGGGGATTCGACAGTTGCAATCAATCGCGGGTGATGTTCAGTTTATACGAAGAATCAAAATCCCCTGCTAGTGATAAGTAGTGGGACATATATTACCTGCTAAACCACTGCTGATAAAGTTTGTAAATCGCTGTGCCGGTCTGAATTTGTCTGAAATGGCAGACATTCCCTACGGTATTAGATCTGCGACTTGGCAACATTTATTTCCCACAGTACCTCAGGGACCTCGATTCATCCTACCTTAATAGTGCAAGCCAAACTGCATCCTTCATCAAAACGATTCAGCTCAGGAATTCAACCGTCTGCTTCCCTTCAATTCCACCATTGCTCGTTATATTCGCAGTGTTGCTTGCGCATATCTTAATACATTCTTGGGAATACCACAGATCAATAAGCTCATAGAGGCAAACGTCATTCTGCCAAATTTGTTCCTAAGTGCGTTCGTCCAATAAAGCGTCTCACAGAACGCTTATTTCGATCGTCGTTTCCTTCAACCAAAAACCCACCACCACCATTTCCGATTATGTTCAACTCCAGGTTTGTTCGTCAACCCACAAACGCAACTCACCTGGGATTATTGTTTATTTTTAAATCCATCTTGGTCTCCCTTCATGAAAGCGTTTCCTATTTGGAAGTGCCAAAAACAGTTTTCTTTTCAGATTAAACAAGGTTTTTACCCATTTCTTTTTTATTTTAATCTACAAGTCTGGTCCCATTCAAGAACACTGATACAGAAATACGGTAAGGTACTGATGCATAACTCTTCTTTTGATAGTGTCAAAGACCAAGTTGTGATCATAGTTACCGATGCATTTGTAGCCTCTAGTCTTCAAACTTTACCTATGTAAAAAAGCTGTCTGTTTCCCTCTCCCCTATAGCTATCATTAATGAAAGTGCACTTTTTAATCTGATAGGTATATTTCTCACCTGCTTTTTTAATGCGCTACACGTTAACAGGTATATTAAGTCATTCATACAGAGTGGCATTGCCATGACGTTTCACAGAAAGTTTCCCTTCACATAGTTTCGTAGGACTGCAGAACGTGAGAAGTCTCCCTCTCCCTCTCTCTCTTCAAAGTACTCACAATCGTACACTCTTCATATTTTGAAAAACCGATTCCATAAACACCCGGTAACAGCCATTCACATACTCCTTGTGTACACATAATCTTCGAATTATGAATATATACTTTCCCATTGTAAACTCAAATTTGTTTGGCATTTTAACAAGTGAGAGAAAAAGAAACATCGGCTGGATTTTTTATTGGTCTGTAACCAACGTCCGGTTGCGGATCTCGTTACAACAAAATCTTATAATAAGCCTAAGATTGCGTTGCATGCAATTTTGTGGTGCAGTGCAGTTATATGAACTGAGACCTAAAAACAGTTGTTTCGAGAATTTGCAAGAAAGAGTAAACTAAGTAACAGCTATGGATAAGTTGGAAAGTAGAACTTCCGAAAATCCATGAAGTGATCAAATAATCGAATTCATTTACTTGTTTAGACCAATCAACAACGACAATCATTGCCCCACTGTGCGTAAGCATTATATTCAGCTTCGCGTTGTATGCGTGTTGAATAGCAGTCAAGGCGTCAGAAAACGGAAGCGAATACTTAACACCGGACATTAACTTTTAGGCACATACAGTTCCACTTTTGCATTGCGTGCAAGCAAACGGGTAACGTTTCGCAAAACGAATGTTGCTCATCAATCATATACAATATCTTAATTTATCACGTCGTCCACGTCAAGTTGGTCTGGATATCGATAGCAGTCGAACGAGTGAACGCAACCAGCTGCTGCCTGCATTAAACACAGTTTATTGCTTTCAATGACTGTGAAATTTGCCCATGAAAAACATCCTGACGATTTCGTTGGTCGCTTGATAAACAGATGAACTGATTGCTATAGGTATATTATCCAGATCGCATGTACAGACAAAAAATGGATCGTTTGGCTATTGAAATTCATATAGGGTGTATGGAAGATAATGCGAACAACCGCGAATTCACACAATAAGCATTTAAGCACATAAACATTATTGATTGGGTGTGCGCTGCATTTAATTATTTCCATAAATTCATTTGTCGGAGAATGATTGTTTGTTAAACACAAACTACAACCAAACTTTCTTGAAGTATTTCACGTTGGAGATATACGACATATTAGTCGGTCAGCCGTGTTTCAGAAACAGAGGTGGCGCACAAAATCACGTTGGACAACGATAGCGTAATAAGTGAACAAAATACCCATGCAGGCAAATGTGAGCAATTCTTGAAGGAAAAAGAGGGATAATGTCAGAAGAGATAGACAGACTAGCATTCCAGTCGCCGTGGAGATCGATAAAACCACTTTTCTTAGGTCTTTCGGTATAAAAGAACATCCTACATTCAAAAAGAAAGTATGCACAATCGACCCCAAAATAACGGTGAACGGTTCACAACATTCGCGTTCTAGTAGGTCTTTTCCTCAGGCCCATCTGGAAAACCATTTATGTTATATATGGTTAGTACAGCACGTTCTTTTAGCGACATACCAGGCCTGCGCAATATATATACAAAAGATCATATAAACTAAAATCTCGTTCTAACCACCAATGATCGAAATAGTGATCAACAACATTACGGAATTTTCCGGTTTCAATATAGACATAGAAGTACTGATTGCAAAATCGTGGATTAAGAGTTAACAGAACGAATCGTATATCTCCGATAAAAAGCGACTGAACTAACTTAATATTGTCCATAAGCCAATGCGCTTTCATAAGAGAATCCAGTTAATAACGCAGTTATCAACATGGTTGTTTATAAAAGCGGGGACCACGATCAAGTCTCGGATATATACCGATGGTGAGCCCTAACAAGAACAAAACTTGACGCAAATACTTCACTACCAAAAGCGCCGGCTCCAAATGTTAAGGAAATGTGAAAGGTAGGAATATTTGGGTGAGATTCCACTGAATTTAACCGAAATTCTCAACTACTTGACAGTATCTATGCCTATTTATAGGATGCCATAAAGGTTGTTGTGGAAGAGCATTGGGTAGTGCTGATATAATAATGACATAGTACAACCGCTCGGGTACACATACTTAAATGCCATCGCCGTCAGATCTACTCGAGTAACAGATGGTGGACTCCGTTTGTTTGACTGTTTTCGATTAACGATCCCCGTGGAAAGGGTAAAAGGTTGTTATCAACTTTGAATAGGACTAGGAGGAGATGCAAAGCATGTGTAACATTTTGTACATCAACAACACATAGAGCTAAGTAACTTATTCAACAACTTGGGACGAATTTCCATGAAGCATCAGGCATAGCTTCTTGAGTTAAGCTTTGAGAAGACCTTTTCATAGAGAACTGAGGTAATGCACGCAGTAAACTGTTCGAGTTACTCACAATAACGTATACTGTACGAGGTAACGTTACCACCTGCAGTACACCAGGAGATATCGCAGCATTATTTCTTTGAGAATGTAAATAGTGGCAGTGATCGTCAGGAACGAGTAGCCTAATGACCACCGTGTCCAGCCAGTATAAGGCTTCGAAATTATGTATATTGCAGAGAATACGAATCTTATCAGTCTCCTCGAGCACAATCGAAGAATCTGGGTCCCACTGCCCACACAAATCTATGCTTAACGCCACTGGGTCAGATGAAGGAGACAAGTCGAAAACCAACTGTTCCTGACAATGTTTATGCCCGAAAAGATCTAAAGGCGTCCAAGGGTTGTGCACAGAGGCTTGCGGACGTCACCCAACAGCAACAGCAAGGCTTTTGAATCAAATAGGACAAAATGTCAAAGTTTATGAAGTGTTCTCTTTGATTTTCCAAGAGAAAGAAAAAGTGAATCCGTCAGTGATCTGTGACTTTAAATGTTAAACTCAACAATTCTCATTTGTGTACAGAACTAATCTCCCTTGAATCTGACAATCACGATGGTCATTATTCCCGTGCTTATTACGCTCACGTCTGTACGTTTGTGTGATCCCTCACTCCATGTCGCATGCTCTACGGAACCTCGTTCGATGGTCTAGATAAGTAATATGGCCATGTATAATTTGAATTCACGGGACATAGTTACAGGGAACGGTTCATGTTTTACGTCCTACCATTATGTTAGTAGAGTTCTGCCAAGGAAATAATTGCCTTAACTAACCTTTACTAGCGGCGTACTATCAGCAGTTTTTAATGTCGGCTAACTGACGTAAAAATATAACAAGAAAACTCGGTTTAAAGGGGTGGATTATAAGGTTTTAGACAAAACTTGGCTCCGATAGAGTTGGATATACTGCGTGCAATCTGATGGTGATTAGATCATAGAAAAAGTAGTGCCAGTAGCTTTCGTTGATGACCCTTAATTGGTGTCGCTTGGTTATCGCGGTTAAGTTTGTACAGGACAGCCTCAATCTAAAGTGATTAGATGAATGAACCACGCCAATGGGCGATTAATTCGACGGCGGTTTTCCGCTCTGTGCAGATTACATCAGCAAGCCTTCACCGCGTGACGTTTGCCCCAATGTGTTTGAATATTCAAAAGATCACCCGTGGAATTAACTGGAGTGATCTGTCCGATGTAACCTTTGTCATCCTGTCATCAGTTTCAGCCTGGATTGCATTGATGTATAGGTTCGGGTGCAGGGTTGAGTGGAAACGAACAAAAGTTAACACTTTCAATGTGAAAGTTGGTGCAAATTACAGGGGCTTCCATGTGTGTGTGTGAAGTTTAAGATTCGAAAGCGTGCTGTAGCCTTGGAACATAACATTTCGCTTGGTGTAAATCGCATATATTTAGCAATTCCCGCTTTTAACTGATCAGACGTTTGTCGGTTTTTGTTTTGGTGGCTTGTGACTTCACGACCAAAAGAAAACAGTCAAAATAACTTACATCCAAATAAGTTTGAACGGATATGGCTGACAGGCATTGACATGAGAAACTTGAGTGGTGCATCAGAGCACTTTATCAGACAGCGAGATCTAAGTTTGTAGTCTAAAGAACAGCTTGTTGCTTTACAGTGGATAACTGCTCGTATTCTCCCTGCAGCTATCACTAATGCACTACCTACCGTCCACTGAGTAGTTCTACCATATAAAAACACTAACCTATGGTTCCACAAACCGCTTGTCTGGATCCCCCCGACAGACAGCATATGAATGTGGTTCGAACAAATAACCTTGACGGAAGCTATAGCCAGCACCGGCACCAGTTCTAACAGTGTTGTTAGTGAAGGAGGGATAAATAGAATTGGTGTATAACTTGTTTACACGCCATTCTATTGGGGGGTAACAGTTTGCACCGGAAAGAACATACGCAGTTAGTAACGCGATGTTAACATGCATCAAACACAAACTAACAAACTATCACTATCTGCTCTGCCCGATGAAGAACGACGGCAATCGTGGGGTTTCTGCTTAAAGGTGGGCAGTATGCTTCATTATGTTGAGTAGTCGGTGTGTTTACGGAGTAAACTGGCAAAAACTGGCCTCCTGATGTGAATTGTGTTCATCTAGTTTAGCGGAGACATGAATGAACATCAGAAGTGTTGGGTTGAGCTGTACTCGGCTCACGACTCGAACTTACAAAGAGAGAACGCGTGTTTGTTAGGTCGGATTCATATAACGGAGTTGGTTTGGAGTCTGCAATGCTGCCCGAGGACTGTCGTTGATGTTGCCCCAAAGATGACACACTGGGAAAGGCAGAAGATCACCAACCCACAGCCGACGACAGAGATCTTACTGAATGTGACCTGTACGGACAGTCGTCAAGTTGAGGCACAGTTTTCGTTTCCTAGGTCCTTGGATCTATGAACATCGTCTGAAGCAAAGTGATCTAGTTATCCCTTCAAAGGAAATACATTTCAATTTATTTTTAAAAGGCAGGATGAGACCAGTTTGTTTTTGTTCCCGATCATCGAAACCAAGTAAACCTTATCTTCCAAATCTTTAATCTTCACTTATAAACTGCTCACAGAACACACGATGAACTGGTCTATTTGGCGAGCACGTTTTCCTTACCTCCATTGCAACCACGCACGGTTTATCCGAATTCTATCCTGAATTATTATCAGTTTACACCGCCAACGCGCATGTGTAGCCTCAGTGATGTTCATCGTTTTCAATGTGATTGCCTGTTGTTTGTCTATTCCCACCATACGCATACTAGTAATTGGAAAATTGCTGAAGTCAGCTTCAACCAACTTTCTTTCTGATGTATGAATATAGAGGGATGTTTGAAATTAGGCCAATTGTAATTACGATTTGGTTGCTTCTTCAAGAATTCCTTACAAAACAGTAAGCTATTGAAATGTACCAATGAGAGGAGATCATACAACGAACTACTATAGATTAAGCTCTTTCGCCCAACTGCTTTTGCGGTGGTACTTCACAGTGTTCACAACTGCACTCAAACCAAATGAAATAAATAATGCGTTCTAAACCTCTCCATGAACGAAGTTCACACTATTTACATATGCGCATCTATAGCACATGATGGACAGATAATTCTGTCAGCATGAATCACATAATGATAGTGGTCGAAGTGAAATTCATGGACAACTCAATAGCCGGCCACAATTATAATCAATCAAAAATAGTTGCTGATTCAGGTATGCATTTAGTCCTGAGTGACTACAGTCGGCTGGTGAAGAAACTGAGGTAAGACTTGGTGAATGTTAGCATGTGACTTAACCGGATCAAGTACAGTACGCTGAAATACAGTTCGAGAGACCCAAATTAACAGGATGAGCTATGTCAGGTAAAATGTTAATCACAGACGTTTCACACATGTAGAACTGCTTCATATACAAACTCTAACTGCGCACTAGCACTTCGCCGCAAACCATCCACCTACACAGCGAATGCCACAATGTCAGCTAACAGCATAGAAGACACAAACCACGTGATATAACCCTGAACAATCAGAACAGAGAACCGGCGGTCTGTAGTCACTGGTGCCCTAGTACCAACCGTAGGAAAGTGTAGTACGTCTGGCAAAGCTTACAAGATAACGCTGTTAACAGTCCGTCAATTTAGAGCATCACGACCATCTTGTCCACTTTTTATTCGAAGGGGGAGTGAACAAACGTCAGTCTCGATCGTGTTGGGGGGGGGGCGTGGGTGGTTGGTTTTATCCCCACGGTCAACTGTGAACCATTACTCCCGAATTGGTGAACTCAACATGATGTCTGTTCGAGTTGTCTGTGTAGGAATCAGGTGACCAGCCTATCGTTGTAACACCGTCAACTTGGATTGCGATATTCATTAAGTAGATAAATTTTATAAATCGACTAATTTTTTGTTGTGAGATGGCAAGGGACTGTAGGTGTGTGACAGAGAAGAACCCTCTGACTTCAATGAGTGAGCGCACAACGTGAAATGACCACACCATACTGTTACTTAGACCAAACATCGCATGCTGAAGCGAAGGTCAATTGTTTACGTTTCTTGTGATGATCACCTGCCATAAATGAAAGCAACATACTGAAACATTTAGGTATGACTGGAGAGTGCCGGCTAGACAGGTAGTCCAATAAAGTCGGCGATGGAAATATGTTTGTTTGATAGTTACCAATATATCCTTTGTACACATGAGCAATTAAACGTGATCACGAATTGAAACGGATGTTTTCTGGATTAGGGACAAAAGATGAAAAAGGAGTACATCTTGTAAACCAACAGAGTTAGTCACAAATGGCAGTGAAAGTTGGCCAACAGACCAACTTAAATAACCTAACCTCCATTAAAGAAATACTAATTAAAGACCGATGGTGGAGGATTAAACGTTAGCATTCAAAAGACATCAATGGTACATCCAATTTTATTTGGCTTTCATGTGCTTTGTTTGTCTTCCTCATGGGGATAATGACTAACCAACTGATATGTGGGAGCTGTGTGTTAAACTGACGTCAGTTCTTGACCAAACAACTGATGAGCAGTCGGCCATTTATTAGATGTGTGCTGAACAGCAGCTGACAGGTGGTTTCTGTGTTCGAACTGTGACAGAACTCCCAGTCGATTCGCATCGGAAAGATACATCAGACTAGAGTTCCACATTCAGTGAGTAAGCACAGTAGTGTTTGCAGTTGAAACAACCAGGAATTGAATTCCAGATTATCTCCCCCCAAACTACACGTTAACCACTCAACAATTGATTTTACATTAAGGATGACCAAATAGCTAGAACTAGAAGCCAGGACACAATTGCTTGTGAATAACAGGCTTCGTTTACCCGTTCACTTCGAGCACAAATACAGTAACTTCCCTGCTAACTGATTAATGGCTCTCGGAGAAGATTCCTCAGTCAAGCTGAGATAACAATTTATGACACTGTCTATAAAATGTATTGACTACTGACGTGTGACTGAGGAGTTGGCTGACACAGAGTGAGCACCGCCACATTTACAAGATATACCACACCAGGGGTGTTCACACAAAAACACAGTACAAGCTGAGTACTGTAACTCTACTCACAACTCTTTCTTCGTAAGCCGACTGAATCCTATGTTCAAGGAGAACAAGAAAACGCCATATATTATTATGCCATATTCGCTGTGGTATGCAGAAGGATATCACAGTACTTTACCTTACGTACGTCTTAATTTGAGAGTACATTTTCGGCGCTGAATACAGCATAGTAAAAGACATAACGGATTGTTGGTTTTACAACTAGCACAGTTAGTTGTTTTCTTCGTGTCAAATTTTCAATACCTCCGTCTTACCTGGGTAACATAACTACAGTTGTGTGATGTGATAAGTTAATACCTGAGCATGAATCGATAACAAGTAGGATGGTTCGTATCACAACATACATTTGTCAATCCTTTTGAAATCAAAACAAACCACCGTGAACACAACAAACATTTACGTGTGCTGTATACACTAAAGAGTATAAGAGACTGCACGGGCGTTAAGTACGATGGTTGAGTCTAAGAAAGTGTTTCTACTCCCTCAAGTGTGAGAAATCAAAGTATTGAATACTATTCAGAAAATCGTAACTATAACGAACTTTTCATACCTTATTTTCCTCAACATTTATCATGATTTTGTAGTTGCGACATTTTACACAACTGTCCGGCCCCGGACCAGAACAACCTTGAACGCATTCCGTATGACAAAGTAAGCATCTTCTCTGACTCGGATCCCGCGATGCCAGATACCATTTATTATTCGGCCGACTCTGGATTCTGTCTGTTTGGGGTGACGCAGTAATTGTTGATTGTATATCATCTGACAATCGCTTAGCTTCGTCGGGTTCTGTGACATTGCTTGGAATGTTGATTGCGTTTACTGGTTCGGTGTCCATTGACATGACGGTGTAAGTTTCCGCTTCAGATGGGAAAATATTGTTTAAAAACACAGGTTGACTGTGATTCACAACGGCTTTTAGGATCGCATTGAAGCATGAAGAATGGTCGATTACCTGACTGCACAGAACGATACTTAGTGTTTTAAAATTAGCGAATTATTTCGGTGGCTTTTAGTCGAATGGGAGTCATAGTGGATAAAAGAAACATTATACATATTGATGACAACTTCTGTAGATAGACTAATTCAGAAGGGGACCAACTGCAAGAAATGTTGGTCTAAGCTGGACTCACAACAATGACAAGAATTATATTCTTAGACGCGGCAGCCGTTCTACCGGCTGACCTTAGGAGCCACCCCAAGTGCTCATAAGCCACAAATGTCGATTCAATTACCCGCACATCGCTCTGTGTTAAATGAGATCCAGCAAATCCTCCAGACCACAGATTGTCATGGTTGCACATCTCAAACAATTAGCCTTGAAGTCCACAATCATCAGCGCTCGACATTGACATCGTATTACTGATGGGTGACTTGATAAATCCGGTAGCGTGTGAAGAGATCAAATTGCGGAACATATTGGTTTCTGTTGGGCTTAAAACAGCAAACCAGCTTCCTGACTCCAATGGATAAAAGATTCGCCCCCATTTCTCCTGTTGGTTCGAGTCCAGTTGAGGTTCAATCGCCAAAAATTGTATATTCACTTGTCGGTGATATATTTTAATCCCAGGGAGAACACTGTCATTAACAACTTAACGGAGCATCATAGAACTCAGAAATTCGACTAGCATTTTAGTAACAAAATGATATTTGTGGCACCGTTTAGCTTTCGATTTACCTCAAGTTGACTCAAGTCACAAGATTGAGATTCAGGTCCTGGTTAATCCGACTATTCTAGGCTTGAAGTGAGTAACTTCACAGTAAGTGTGTATGACCGTGGCAGTCAATGATGTGAACTGGTCATGTATCATGGGTTAACTGGGTGAATGTACAACCTTCTCTCATAAATGTCATAAAAAGCTGACTGTTTACTTTGCTTCAAAAGTCAAGGTTGCAAATAGCTGTTTTCAGTAAGTCCACTTGGGCATATTCGATTACTTTTCCTCTACACCCGCTAGGGTGAATCTTATCGATCAGCCCAGAATTTTCTGTCGATTACGTCAACTACGCATGCACATTCACTGAGGCTGAGCGATCATCACCTGTTCTCACACTGGTGCCATGATGGATCAATTGCTAGTCGATCGACAAAAGTACGGCGACTGCACGTGAATGCGCGCTAAGTGAGCAGTGCTGACTTGTCTGTGTTTCAGACAGCGTCAGTTATTTTGCTTTCTATCTCTTGAGAACTGTCATTGCTCGTAATCAGTTCATGAACAAATCAGTTGACCGATACGAGGTTCACGTCTGGTCAATGAGTTGGCCGTCGTTTCTCCAAACCCTTTTAAACAGATTGAGTTGATCACAAAATGCTTGGTTTATTAACGACGGTGTTCGTATCCCATTGGCAAGGCATCAGTTGGACACACCGTATATTACATCTGTGAGTGAGAGATCGTTGGGTGAATGGTGCTTGACGTCACAACTGATGGATAGGCATTTTTATAACGTAGGCTGTTCATTTGAACCCATACATTTTCAGGGTTCGGTTACTTGACCTTGAATGATGCTTCCCTCCATTGCCACTTAGTACCTCGCGGTGACATCCAACGTGTGTCACTGGTCAGTTATCTCTTTCTCTGAAGACCCATTATGAAGCTGTTCAATTGCGCTCCTCTGAGAATGGATCTGAAATGTTAGGTTTATGTGAGACTTTACGTAGTCAACAAAAACGCCATAGTCTGGGATTAATCTACGATGTTTGTTAACCAAACGCACTTTTACCAAGTACGCATTAAACCAAAAAGATTTCAATAAAGTGGAAAAAATCTTCAATTCGTACTGACTGCAAATCCTTAATGTAATCCACAGAACACAAATAAGCACAAGGCGAACGTAAAAATGAATACCTTTTTTGGTGGAAAGATAGTGGAACAATTAATATCTCGGGGACCATTCTCGCCGGTCACAGAAGATAAGTAACTCAGCAGTGTGCGAATTTTGCTGACGACAGTCCATATGTGGTCAAAGTATTCTACGGAATCCACATATTTCAAAACTGATAGGTTGCAAAACCTAAGAGGGGTTCGGTATGCGCCTCGTTACTGTTCGTTTGACTCGGTTCCAGATGAATGCATGCAGATGGTTAGTGGTTCCGCTTCACATATTGGAACATCTTAAATTATGGCTCGAAGATTTTGAAAACAATCAGAATAGCCAAACAATTTCCACTCATTCATCGATTAAATTCACGAAATGAATGCAATGATAGTTCTTGCTAAGGTGAAATCACATTTCTCATTGTTCAAATTGTTAATCAAGGCTATGATGAGTGGAGTGGTAAACTTTTCACGTTTTGTTAATGGACTATTTCATGGCCAAGGCGTCAAGTTCATGTGAAACACGGTGAGGTAAGCACGTGACAGGAACCGTTGAGCGCAAAGGCATCATCCGATAGACAACTCACTTGGAGGACAGCTTTCGACGCACTCGCTACGGAACCACCAGTGCAGGCAACTGTGGCAGATCGATTCATGTGTTCCGTTGGCGGTGCACACGCTGCAAAACGGATGGCACGGCTTACAAACACGTATCATTCCGCCACCTTCACTCTGAACGCTTGCTGCAGCATGTGAATCTGCTGTGATGAGTATGTTTTGTTTGCGAACAAATTCCAGAGTTTTGTGGGATTCAGTATAGTGCTTGAACGGACAATCGTTTGTAATGCAATGAAATTGGTTGGTCGATGTATCTGTGAAAATGAAAGTGCAGTTGACTGGACTGATTGTTTGTTTCAGTGAATATATATTGATGCATCACAGAAGGAATTTATAAAACGGACGGAATACCTATGTGTACTTTTCAAGATATTCTAATTAAAAAGATGTCAGAAAGAAAGGAAATTGTGAGTTCTGAAGCATGTTGGAAAACATTCAGCTTACGAAAGGCACATTTAAGCTGACTGAAAGTAACCAACATGCAAATCGATCTTTTCAAATGGGCCATAATTAACTAAGCTTTCCGCACTGTAAAAACACTTCCGTCGAGCCATAGTCCAGATTTTGCCACATCAGGGAAGGATTAAATCACATAAGCAACATACATTCCTAAATAGTCAGGTGCATGATGAGCCGGTCATTACGTGTAATGGTGCGGTGTATGATGACTGGACAATGCAATCCTCGCGACACCGGAATGTTAGCTGTGCCTCGCGTAACTCGTAAGGCACACCAACACTTAGTCACGTATTGCATAACCTCAAACGAATCAGTTAAATAAACTCGATTGAAAAATTGATGTCCGCTCAAATCACCACCCTGTAAAGGCAGTATACAGCCGGTAATGATCAATTTGCAGTCACAGTAGCGTAACCTCTTCTAACCGAACTCATTTAGCTAAGTTCTAACTTTCCTGTTATTTTATTAAAGTGTCTCTCTCAGAATATTGCTTATCATGGCTACGGCGAACGTCTGGTCAGATTAAAAATTTTCTATACTTGGCGGTATGATATCACTACACATTTTAATCACGAGTGAATGGAATATTTTCTCATTCAATTTCACTGGCAGGTATGAGGTAATTTGGGCTATCAAAAGATATATTTTCAGGATCAATTCACAATTTGTTATATCACATCTACTCACCGTGAATGACTGTCCAGCAAGCAGTGCAACCGCCCAGACCAAAATAATCACCGGGACCGGAACAGCGTCTTATTTTCAGAGGAATACATGAACTATTGCATGGCAGACAACGGTTTGTTTCGGAATCCACGAAGGTATCGATCGGACAGTCCATCACACACCGGTCACCGTGCTGCACACGTGGACAGTCAAGGTGTACATTTGAGATAGGAATGATACAAAGTGAACAGTTAGCAACCTATGACAAATGAACTGAAAAATCTTCCCTAATTACGCTAGCTGCCACTACCACTTTTGACTGAAAGGGAATACACTACGTTTCTCTGAATGACAGTATCTGTTACCCACAACAGGCCGTGAAATAGCAATCAAAAATGTCTAAATTTAAAACCGAAACCGCCTCCCTTCTTATCTGGTATAATCGGGTTGCATGAATGACAGTGAACATTAAGAAATGTTGCATCACTATGAAGACGTTGCGTTCCTAGGCCGTCCAAACCCTCAGAGTGAGAGGTTGTACCCAAAGACCAGTGAAGTCAGTAGCAAGACACTCTGACACACCGTCTGGAGCATAAGTTGGAACCAATAATATGTAAGGGTCTGGATTGTGATGCGTGTTACCCCAAACGGACACATTCACAAATAGAGTGGTTAAGAGCTGCATGAGTGTGTGATCCATTTAGAGGGCAAATCATATACTACCTACTCGCTCCCTAGCATTGTACATTAAAAGATCAAATCAGAAAAAGATGGATAATTTAAACCACAAGCTGTCCAGCGCAAGCCAATTGTGAAGGTATGTGATGAGACCTTTTAGTGTCAGCCACTACTACAGATTGACCAGAAATCTACCCCACAAATTAACCCATTTTCAAGCAGAATATTCGAAATTTTGAAAGCAAACCAATTTCCTCTTATGTGATTCTCCATGGCATGACAGACTAAGCTAAAATATCTGAGAGCTAGTTACGTATAGGTTAAACCGTTGTTTCGCTTTGAAGTTTGGAGCAACGTAAGTGGAAGTAAATGTGGGAAAAATAATTATTTGCAAATGTGTGGAGTACTTCTTGAATGCACAGTTGTCTGTCTTGTAAAATAACTGGTTTATCTTATAAAATGCTGCATTTCTGGTGAATAGTTACTCTACCACACCATTTCGTGTCGTGATATCAATTGTTATCCGTTTCCATTTTTTTACCAAAATTTTTTTATACTTTCAATGATGATCTCACGTTACCGTAACCACACAGCGACACAAAACCACTTCAATTTGAAATACATGACGTTTCTCTAACACAATGCTTACACTGTGACTTTCTCACACAAAGCCCTCATAACCACATCATGTCACTAGTCACTTTAAATTAAAGTTCACGTTTCAAAAAAATTCTCCGAACAGGTCTCATACTAGGTCATATGTTTACCTAATGACTGACGTATAATTAAGATGACAGCTTTTAACCTATCGTATTGGTGTGAAACACTGAGTCCCTGTAATTCAGTTCATCAAGACAGCAAGAAGATATATTGCGAGATGCAAGCATTCGGTTTATTTTCATCAATCAGTTCAATGGAACATTCGATCATATAGGTTAAGCGCGTAGCGACAAAACAATGAAATGAAGGAAAAGCACATAGGTGCAATCAGAATTCACTGCCACGGTAACAAAAGTGACTGCGTCAGCACCTTTTGCCAACGAAAGGCCTGTGCGTGACACTCGATCAACATTGCCTCGAAGAACGCCAATGTTGGACCCAACGGACTACCGATTGATACACCATCGACTTGCTTATAAGCGCACACTTCGAACTCAAACCGAATGTTTTCCGTATATACAAGAAGCAATTCTTTAAGGTAATCGACAGGAATGGATGAAAAATTATTATGAAGCAAAAAAAATACACAAATAATAAAATTTTTCATGTAATGGAACGATTGTGAATAGTGATTCAACGTCAACTGAGTACACCTTTTGTGCGAAACTCACCGAGATATCTTCCAAAATATCATATAATTCAAAAGAATTCTTCAAAGAACGGGAGTTGAGGGTTTTACGGATGGGATCAAGGAGCTGAACTAGCCGTCGAGCAGCGTTTTGGTAAGCTGAATCATGCATGACGAGGATAGGCCTCAAGGGGACACCGGCTTTGCGCAATTTGGGGGTTCCTCTCATTCTTGACGTACGAGTCCTAATCGGCTTCAACCGTCTATACACCCGTTCACTTAAAGAACTGATTCTTAGGTATACGGAAAACATTCGGTTTGAGTTCGAAAGATGTACCTATAAGCAAGTTAGTGGTATAGCAATGGGTAGTCCGTTGGGTCCAACATTGGCTGATATTTTTCTTGGAATGGTCGAAGATGAACTGTTGGATTCTATTGACCGTTCTTTGCTTTATAAACGATACGTCGAATACATCCTCATATTTAGCAACTTTGATCATTTCATAACTCTTCTACATCAGTTTAACTCCACTCATCGAAATATCCGTGTCACCATGACCATTCTTAGACGTCCTCAATTCTAGGCGATTAGATGGTACACTTTATCGAAAAGCCACATGGAGTAGGCGGTATCTACAATCCTCTTCATTACAAACGTCGTTTGGTGCAAACTGTCTTTCACCGAGCATGAAAGTGTGCGCGGCCGACAGTCTAAAGTCCGAAAAGAAGCCCTTCAAGAGTGTTCGTTCTGCCTGCGAATGGGTATCCGGCCAAATTTATTGAAATTTATTGTAAGGAACTAGTGGCTACATCCCAACCACCGTCAGCGCCCAAAAAGCAGGCTTTTTATCAACCTTCCTTATGCAGGTGACCACGATATTACCGATTGTGCTTGTTGCTTTCCACCTGCAGGATGAGTCTCCACCGCATCGATTGTTCTTTCTCGGAAAACTCTGCCTCTCACGTTATCTACCAGTTCAGCTGCAGTTGCAGTGACTCATAGATCGGCAGAACGGACAGAAATTTGCGACGGAGCAAGGCGCAGCACATCCTCAAGTGGTTAGTACAGACAATTCCTCAACGCAAGTCAACATACAAACACCCTAACAAACATCTGGCATTTTCCATCTCGAAACACCTAATCGAAACAGGTTGTGTAGTTGACCTTGCTACGTCACTCAAAGCCCTACTGCTCAGCCGCAACCCTAGGCTGTTGGCGTTCTCTAAAGCATTATTAATCAGGCATCACGCACTGACCCCCTGTTGATAAACGGCGCTGACGTACTCGATTTCGTTACCATGGCAGAGCCCTGATTGCACCCATTAGATATTCGTTCGTTCCTTTGTGTTGTCACTATGCGCTTAACCAATATAATCGAGTATTTTATGTAATGGACTGATGATAATAAACGAAATGCTTGCATCTCGTAATGCATGTCTCCTTGCCGTATCGTACTGGTGCCCGCGATCGAACTAAATTCCTTGCTGTTCTGTCTGGAAGGGGTTCGAGGCATGCTCGAAACAGTGATTTGGTGACAGAGTAGGCTCGTAATGGTAGCAACTTTCGAATCACCTAGCGAGCAAGAAAACGTTGTGAGGACTTTTTAGTTTATCAACAGAAACGCAATACTTTTCTACGGTAACGGTGACGAAATCAGTTTAATCAGATCACGACTGTTTAAATCGTCCGTAGTTCAACGCTTGGGTAGAGAGCTTTGATTACATCTGGTAGACCGGGAAGCCATTGCGTTGTTACGGAAAGCGAGTATTGCATGGCAATAAAAGTTCACTTTTATTCTAGCCAAGAATCCTCAACACCTTATAGTTCGATGTGACCACGAAATTTATGGCTGACATGTTTGATGATCCGTCGCTCATAGTTAACTACTAGAGCTCACTGTCATAAATTGATGAAGAGTGACAAAACTAACCTGACATAAACGCATGTCAAAAATCTGAATTACGAGCGTTCCAAGCGGAAAGACACTACTGAAGACTGTTCCAAAACCTGATATTTGCCTGTGGCCTCCGTTCGCCCCAGCAAGTAAAGGTGCAAACGTGTAGCTTAGGCAGATGCGGTGAAACCCGGCAGAGACTCTCCAAGCAAACACAACAGTTGTATTGGCACCATACTCAATGCCATCGTGACAGAAACAACAGAACCCATCCCCCCCAAAAAAAATCATTTGATGTACGGTGTTATCACGAACAGTTCCTACGACGGACACAAGAAATATGAACAAAGCGGTCACATAAATCCCCACAAAATGTGATGGTAGTACTCAGCAGTTTTACTCCCGTTGCTGTATCTACAAGAAACGCAAATGCGTGATTGGAAAGAACACAAATAATGTTGTTGGTACTCAAGAGGGTGATTCAATTTAACCCTCGAAGGGATCGGTAGTCAACAAAGGACAAGACCATTTTGGCTGATATCAATCACAGCCTGTTTCAAAGCCTGTTACATTTAGATATCACGCAGCCAATCAAGGGAAGAAGCAGGAAAAATTGCCGGAACTGTTGTTGGTTCCATTCTGCAAATATTTGAGGCGGTTGACTGCATTATCAAGTCAGGCACGATTCAGACAAAATGCACCTACTGCCTCTGTTTGTTCTAAATTGTGTGTTCCTGATATCGGAAGAAAGGAGAACGTCGTAGTACATGGAAAGATCATGCAACAGTGTAGGAAAACGGAGAAAATTGCAAACATGTTTACAGGAACAACAGTTTACAGAACTTGTTCCTAACTAAGCTTCAAGTAACCGTAGCGAGGGGTTCGAGAGAATTCTACGGTGTTAGGGCAGCAGTGTCCCCTAACTATAACCGGTTGTCTAGTAGTGTAAATTTGAAGCCTATAATCTACTAGTGAACGATGAATTCAACGCTAATGGTCACTCCAAATACATCAATTCATCGAGAATTTTTCGTGGATATGGTTAAACGCAAGTTAAACACCATAAGAGACCGCCGTTGTTGATTTCAGGTATACATTTGAAAGGTTTTTCGACAGAGGCTGGCCAAAAGTTTACCTGAATAAGAAAGTTGCGATGAAATGTGGATACTGTTCAACTTGAAATATCAGTTTGTCTCGATGACACAATCATGATGAGTCTCGATAAATAGAATGTAATTGTCGACTACTGGTCTTGTTTCAATTAAGGGGCACAAATTCGGCTTCTTTTAATACAAATGTAACTACACGAGAGATGTCATCATCCTTGAGTGCGTCATCGATAAAAACGATCACCGATAACATCCAGCAAACGCTGAGACAATTCAGTGGATATCGCCCTTGTCAAATTTCTCTACTCAACTTTCATTTTTGAAGTTAATGGCTATTTACAGTGCATTCCTACGAACGCTTCACGTAGCCAAAAGGTTTACCAGTAACTCTCTTATAAAGATGTCTAGTTGGTACAGTTCCTCAGATAGGAATATGTCCTCACCCAAAACGATTCAGTGCTCACCTCGGATCCATCATTTGAATTGGAGGTAGTGTCAGATGTCGCCACAAAAGGCATTGTGTCACAATGTCCCATCTGCCCTGGATGGTGCTAACAAGGTTATCGTCCACTCTGTAAGGTTACTTACCCTTATCGATAAAAACAACAGCTAGATCAAAAAGGAGACTGCCAATCAGAGGACGTTTCACAAGGTGCCCTATAGACGTCCTTTACCTTACCCACCGATCGTAAACTAGCGTTTGTCAACTTTGAATCAGTGAGAATTGTTCCAGTCTACATGCTCAACCGTTTGGAATGACAGGCAACAAAAGTATACGAACACAAGCAATGGTACAAATTAAAGTGAAATTAGATTAAAAGTCTTAACCCACCGCGCTAAATGAGTTTTCAAGTTTCAGAGTCGACAGGCAATTATCGTGACCGTCCCTACTGAGTCGGAAGTCAGTCGTGCGATTTTAACTGTCATCAAAGCATCAGTAATGGCAAAGCTGGCCTTAGAAACAGTAATGCATGACGGAACGCTCCATTAAGTAATCTCATTCATAAGCACCGTATTAGTATTGGACGAACCGTCGACAATTACTTCCAGTCATTACAAACTGTCATTGTTATAAGTCACATGATGAGCCCACAGCAACCTCGCACGAGCGTAGTCAGCCAATACCACTCTGAATAACAATAGACTAGTGGAACGAGACCATTAGCATGAAGGTCCGCATATTGCCATTGAAATAAATGCTGATTTAAAAGAACACCGCAGATATTGCTTTAATTATCAGGTGATGCCAAACTACGGATAACGCACAGTCGACAATCATGGTCAACATCGTAGCAACATTGACATTTGTTTGTTACTTCATACTTAGAGCACATCTAGAAAACGTCCAGACCGGTTTGGGACATGGTTCTGTGTCTAATAATAAGTGACCTACAATGGGAACAATCTTTTGAGACTGACTGCACCGATTCTTTTACTCTAGATATAGAGAACCTAAGAGAGATTAGACAAGCCCCGTTTAAATTTCTGTACACACCGACTCATTCTGAAATACCTGCATTCACACAGTTATTTGCATACTTTCAGGTGCATCCGGAAAGCAGCATCATTGTTTCCACGCAGTCCGGCGGTTATTCTAATATTCACTATTTAAACGTATAGGAACGCAAACTCAGATTTTTGTCTAATATTAAGCTCCGGAATATAAAACAATAGTCTCTCCGTTTATAATTACTATTCTGTCTGACAAAACGCCCATGCTATTTTCGTCAGTTACGTCCGTTTTACTTAATACACCTCAGCTCTTGATAACGTGAATAATACACCTATGGAGGTCTGAAAAAATTCCCCTCGATTGTACTCCACAATGGAACGGTTTTTTGGTGTGTGTGTGTGTGTGTGTGTGTGTGGGTAGGTTCTTGTGAACTTCAAGTGGGAACACAAAGCTTTTAGCAATGCCACTAAAAGCATCAGATATCTAATGTAATCTCATAATCAAATCCATCTTACTTTTCGGTCAAATCTGTGCACTACCTGTAGACTTGTTTGCAACTACAGTCTACTCTCAACAGATCGGAATATACAGTGCGTCAAATTAATGCAAGACTCAATCGACCACATTTTGTGCGTCGACTGTTCAGTCAATTTACCGTTCTACTATTGAGCAGCTAAGTGTACATGGACTGAAAACTCAGGTCTGTTATTAGCACAAGCTTAGACAGTATGGTTGTCGATTATTTTTTCCACATGTTTCTCCTCAGTGATAGTCAGACAGTCATATAAAACTTGAAAGCCAAATCAAACGAGCATACCCAGCAAATGAACTTGTTTCAGATTACACAGGTTGGACGGTTTGTTCTGTTGAGTAGGCTATGAATGATGTTAGTATTTGCCGTGAATGCTTAGTTTATACGAAGTTCTTGATTTACTCTGCCTGCACAAATATTATCTTATATCAAAGTCA
>QNGE01005914.1:0-10600 GCA_008508345.1 Paragonimus westermani
TCCGCGTGTGTTTTGCCTGGAATTCTCTACCCCAAAATGTCGGTCACTCACCCAACTTGAATACATTCAAAGCTAATCTAGACACATTTTTATCTACACAACAAAAATCGAACCCCCACACAGTGCTTAACATCTGTAAGAAAAACAACTCACAGACGCGTTTTTGTTTTTCATTGTACGCACATTACATACTTCCATCCTGTGGTAATTGTAAAGCTGATCGCTTCTTATACTATTATAACCTTGAATTACCTTGATCAGCAAGAGTATCTAAACTGGGTTACACACGTATTCATCGGAGTGACATGTGCAATCAGGGAACGGTGTTCTGGTGCCTCAGCGAACTCTCTGTTGCAAGTATTCTAGGCTGTCTTCAAGCAATCCTAAGAAACACGAACGACTAGCGCTTGCATTTCAAAATAACTCTTTGTAATTCCGCAAGGACATTAATGTCAATGAGTAACATAGTACTGTAGAAGCATTACACCTAGAGAGTGGCTGATCGTAGGATTTGTAGACAAGATTATTCGTGATGTGCTTTTACGAACACGAAACCGAAAGCTAAGCACAGATGAAACGTGGGGAACTGATTAGAACACTTACGAGGATCCACGCGTACATACGGTGATTCGAACAGTACCTGACATCGACTGAAATCTCGAAACTATATGTGATAGGCTCCGTGGTTACGAGTTACAACTTAATGAACAAGCGAGCTATCATCGTCCAAACGCAGCGTTAATTTTCTCTTTTCCTCGTTCATACTGGTTGTGTGCGAATGGTGTATAGAAACGAGTTATCACATGTGCAGTTGCAGATGGTCGTGTATTCTCCACTTTTAACTAAATTCCACCTAGTATATTGTAGAGAAAATCCTCGATCACTCATTTTCCTCTTACATACGTCGTATTATCAGTAACTTGTATGCCGACTATGTACAAACCCCATCTCTTAGAGGGTGGTACACCTCGATTTTGTGCGGGCGACAACGGTGTTCACTGAAAAGAACTGAAGTCTGCCTCGTAAGTGACGATATGCATATTTACACTCTGACAGTACTTTTTGTGTTAAGCACTACAACCGTCGTGTAGATCGTTCGCACGTTTCGGTAAGTAGCGTTTTCCTTACATGAGTTTCTACCTGAAGTTCTTTCACTGCACTTTCAGGAATTTTCCATCATCATCTGCACTGCTACAGTCAGTTACAAACATTGACTGAGAATGCATACGGTTTGCCCCTGAGACTGATGCCGATAGACCAGCGAGTGTGTGAGAGTGCATTATACAAGAGATTATTGAAGACATCCTCATCTGAAACTGTTTGAAGAGGCGGTTACTCAATTTCAGAATGCGGTACATGAAGGATTGCATTCAAACTTTGACGTAACGCTTGGGGCGTCTTGCATTCGTTTAACCAGTGGTATCACACTCATGCAAACTTGACACGTTTGCTGGAAATTGGTAGCAATATATTTTACATGAACTAAATATATTGCATTCTATCGTCTGAAATAAGACAATGCATCACTCTCTCATCAGTGGAGATGTGTATGTAGCGATTTTGGTTTCTACTAGCTAGGTCCAACAGGAAGACCACACTCCACGTCTGTCTGAATGCAGTCAGCTATATCGTTAGCGCTCAGAAAACGCCCCCTGTGAAATTATTATATTGCATGGCTGTATTCTTGTCACCGGCGTGAACGCACCCACTAACGTTGGTGTAACTAGATCGGGTAAAGTCATGTCCGTGCATGTCTCCGAGTATCCGCCATATGTCCCCGAATCGAGACCCCACGCAAACCAGATAGTCAGCTATTGAGGAATGATATATATATTCAGTGGGATGCACCCAGAACGGAAGTATTCCCATCAATCACACGAACACCAGCCTTAGTTCTGATCACTCATGTCCCGGCTTAAATTCGCCCAACATTAGTTACTTATACCCATGACGTTGGAAATGATGTTGTCGTTCTCATTATCCAGACAGATGAGGGACAACCGAGGAGGATATATCGAAGATAGGCTCTGATGCATGTGCGATTTGTTCTGCTGTAGGAGATAGAGGCGTGGACCTGAGATCGGACTTCACTAAGTTACAGGTGCACTTGTTTCGGCTTATATTTTCTCTACGAATGGACTGTCCTTTCCCTAACGCACGTTTGTGTCATGGTCCTAGATGGTTCCGAACGCTACCTACGCTATCCTTATCTTAAAATGTCTAAGTCAAATTATTGCCTTCCATTCGGAATGTATTCACCCCCTTTCCGATAAGCACACACCTTGGAAATCGACCAACTCATGAGGATACTACACATTTGTCAACTTCAGTAATTACGGTATTCTCTGAGTCCAGTGCAGGAGATACTAGTGGATGCATATCGGACGAACACCACGACGTTTTGTAATGCCGAAGGGCGTGGACGTTTGAATGAGATCCCTGTGAGTTAACCATTACCACCGCAAATTCCCTTGTTTTTTCGAATGAAATTAGAAAATGAGCCTCAACCTGTTCTCTGCAGTACATTATCTGACATGACTGGATTCCTCCTGTAGCTGCCTCAGCGCTCACACGTGTGCGGCGCGATGCGGAACGAATATCGCCTCCTCGCCGGGAAACAGCCATCCCAAATTTCAATGATAGCTGGAAAAATTTGAACTCACGAAGAGCGTCTACAAATGAAACGGATGATATAAACCAATATGTGCTTTTCACTTTCCAATAGCTCAATCAACGTTTTCTAAACAGCCATGCACATGGAAACGTTCGGAGAACGGTCAAAGTTGCAGTTATATGATGTGCACGGTCTTGCAAAATGTAAGTATAAGAAAAATGCTCTCATTCATGGGGAATGTTTGGTGAATGGATCCACATTTTTGTCCATCAGCTTTCCATTATTCAGGTTTGGTGTTTGGTCATTTCGTTTTCCCATACATTGCAAATATCTCGTGCCAACGTCGGTCGATAGAGCTTCTGTTCAGTCACACCATGAGTAGTGTTGTTTCATTGTCGGATGTTCACACATGGTAATGTATAATGAGGGAATACCGCGATCAATTACACCGATTGGTTGCTCGCGGAAAAAGTTTTGCATGCATGCTGCAACCACATTATCACGGCAATCCGTTAAATCGACCGATAAGCCGTTGTGCATCCGAACTTGTGGCGTTACAGACAAAAACAACACTTACCATGAACCGCTTCTATAATGTTTTACCAAGCGAATTTAGTTGAAAGATACTCTAACAAGCAGCAGACATTCGAAACAATTTTAGATGGTGTATCACGCTCTAAACGCTTATAAGAACACTAGAAACATTCATGGTAAGATTTGTGGAAACATTTTAAAAAGAAATGTCTTGGCGTAATTTATCGTCATCTTTGTTAGGAACAAGACGATGCAACGTAAACGGCCTTATTTTGAAGTGGATACCACTTCGTCTGGAATTTCTAGTTCTGCTAGTCATTGTGTGGGCATCATCATACATCGACGCCAGTTTTCAGCTGATGAACAGCCTTGCCGACATTCACATCAGTTTCCCTTGGACTTAATCCAGTTCAACTAACCAACTGCTCATTATAATTCTTGAGGGACCTCACTTTTGAAAAATGGAAAAGGGCTCATTCTCTGAGCGCGTGGAACGTGGTGCGTGTAAACGTTATGCATTTAATCTCACTCACCGTGGCGAATTTGAAAAAGCCTCTACGATTAACACGAACAGTTCGACGGAAAGGCTGGTTGCCAGAAAATACCAAATACTTGAGTGGCATCCATGCATTGCGCAGGCTCAGTGTAGTCAGTTGAACGGGCCGGGAATTTGACCGTGCGTACAATGAATGTGGCAACATTTGAAACCTGTCCAATCTTGCTTCATACATTAACGATGAGTATGTCAGCTCATGAAATTGTACGGTAGATACTGAATCTCCTCGTTTTGTTTGTTACGTTTGGATTGGCCACTGGACAGTAGGCCATCCAACCGAAGCTGTGCAAAAATGTACATAATTTGACGTTGACGATTCCAAATGAAATCCCAAAGGAATATTTCAAACTCACGCTCTGTTAATCCTGCAAATACTTGGTTCAACAGAACAATGACGAGGACATAGGAAAGCGTTAATGTCAATTTTGAATATTCTTCTCATGAGAGTAGAGCCAACACTTGCATTTTTATAGGGTCAAAGAGATAGAAGACACCGGTCTAATAATTTCATTGCTCAGGCAGCCAGTACGTTTACCGATATTTCCATTAACGTCGTTCTCCAATGATCGCATCGAGACGAACTTCTTATGAACAGTATGAACCAACAATTTTCCGGTCCGGTTATTTTCCGGCTTTGCAAATCAAACTGATCACGTACTACCTCAAACTGTGGAGATTTCGTGTATCATAAATCGAGTTTCTTCTCATGATAAAACAGTGATACGCGTTCCGTACAGTAATCCTGATTCGGAATATTTTGTGAATTGGAGGATGATGAAAGGCAGTAAACTTATGGTATTTTTCCAAATCACCAATCGATCGTTTGTTTGCCAAATGGAAATAAAAATGTTTGTAGCAAACTGTTAAAGTGAGACAATTTGAACTAATTGAAAATCCCCTAGAACTCTTGAAAAACAATTTTGTTTTCAACGAACAGAACCGTTTTCGTTAAATTCTCAACTTAGGCTGGTACAATTATGTATCAGATCAAGTAATGATAACTGAAGTCATTGTTAGGAAATGGTACGAGGGTAAAACGATTGGGTGTAGCACAAACATGGCTTTGTTTTGCTTATGCTCATAAGGTTTCAGGAAGTCAATGTTAACTGGGGTGAGATGGGGGAACCGGAATCAAATGTGAGCTGAGTGTACGTGTTTGGCCAAGATAATGCCAAGGTGTGAATGAACTGCTTTTGAACACAAATCCAGTTGATGTAATCGGATTGCGACCGTCTCGGCTATCGACAGGATGCACCACTCGATCTATCGTGACGCGTCAGCCGGGGCACGGTAGACAATATGAAACGCTCTATCCCTGTCTGTGTGTCGGTCACAGTAAACTAGGTGGGTCAGAATGGATAAGTGCGGAAAATATGTTAGAAAATGTAGAAAATAAAGAACATTTCTGAGTGTGAGGTCAACGATAAAATTATCTATGTTGGCCTAACCCAGGAACTCGATCTGGCCATATATTCATTCCAAGAAGATCGATATTAGGAAACAGTGATCGATCGGCGTAGCCAGGCATGGTTATTCGTGAGCGAAATGATCACGGTAGACATGAGCACCACATGCATGCAGCCGCCAGACTGGTCTGCCGAATCCACGCAAGTCAGTTCTCACTCTAGGCGCTCTCAAAAGTAGAAGACACTGTGGTGTGTTGATTTCAACGCATTTCACTGGCTGGCACACGCAGTTGGCAGCTCATCCACTCACTTCGTCTGACTGGATACCACTAGGTTATGCCAGCTGACTCTGGCCATACGCATAACGTATATCAAAGAAGGGAATATGCCATCACCGACAGTGGACTCATATAACATGTTAAATTGGTCGAATCTTAACTACTATGACTGGACGTAATTTGAGGGATATTGACTACCAGCTTCCACTAGGTAACCGGCAAACACATGTTGGCTTATTGTGATGCTTCTGGAAAAAGAGAAATGTAGTATTTAAATTAGCTCAACCTCAGAGCTAGTTGCTACGCAGTAGTAATAACACCCGAACTAAGGCAGCCGTGTATTCATCGCTCGAACGCAAGTGCACAGCTTATTCCAACAGTGCAATAAAACAACAGTAATGGGAAATAGGTTCAGTGACATTCACCACATTCGTCACAGTTTGAATGGCAGTCAGGATTGTTAGGGGTTCTGCGCTGCCCAATTCAACGACGTGCAGACTGTCACCATTTTGGGAGTTTGTTCTCAGAGGTACCTTCAACCGAGAGAATTAACCTGGAACAAACTCAGAGACATCGGAGTTAATAATATACACTATAGGGGTAGAAACAGACAACTTATAGACAAGCTGATCGGTGTGTCTCTGATGAACAGTTGCATCGTCCAAATCAAATATTCGGCACATTCAATTACCCAGCTTATTGAAAACATTTCCTCGAAATGATTCGAGGTCATTGCCGCAATGATACACAATTTCACCTGTTTCCAAAGTGAGCGTGTTGTTGTTTCGGAGAACAGAGATTTTCAGCAGGTCAGCTGTACTGTTGCCAGTTGGTGGGTGGGCAGAATTTCGATATTTCATCGAAAATTATACACACCATTCTGCAGATATTCAGGAATAGGCCAGTTGACAGACTGGATCGCACTTGCAAAATACACTCGAAATTCTCCACGGAGACGCTGGACTGACATCTCGGTGCAGTGCGCAGATTCCAAAATGCCGCTTTTCTCAGTCGCTCTTCAAATTTCTGCACAGTGAATCAAGTGCCCGTATCAGAGACCAACGCACATGATACTAACCCCCAACTGAACGTTTGGTGTCATGCAATTATTGCGAAGTCCGAATTTACTGATGACGTGGAATAGACTCCCGGCCAACGTGAATACAAAACAAGGATTATCAAAGCATGGTGGTTATCCAAGAATGGATAACCATAGTCATCCTGTTTACTTTGTCGAGTTCCAAAAGTCAGTGACCAGGGTGTGCATTTTGATGGTCGTGATTACGCCGTGTGCACACACTGAGCAAAAGCTTTAGAAACGCTATACAGATCAGCATTCAGTTCTAGCCGCCAACAAGTCAGACAGGCCAATGATTTCATCTTTTCAATTCCAAGATGACTGGAGTGTAAATCATCTAATACAGTAGATCGTAGTGTGGGACGGATGACGAATCTATCACCAAGACACAATAATCCACCGGGAGTGAGAGGGAATTCATCTTGACATTTGTAGAATTCAAGACATCTTCACCAGATACCGCAGTCCCAACCGTTGCTTCATAAGTTCAAAACAGCATGGTAGTATTTTTGAGAGTCTCAAATCAAACCAGGACTAGAAACTGGAAGTGGCTAAGCCAATGAGAGGTCTGAGACATTAGGTCCACCAAAGTCGCGTGTGAAGTTTGCTCTACAGTGCTGGATATTGTACGAATAATCATCCAAAGCGCATAGTTCTTGTCTCATTGCGCAGCAGTTTATTCAAGGATTCGGGGGAAATATCAAGTGCTAGATTAGGAACTGTCAGGAATATCATCGAGTTGTGCGCATCTTTACAAACTACGATAACGAAGTGAGCGGCTTACTTTCCCACCTTCAGTTCCTTGCCCGTGATACACCGTATCGCAAGGCGCTCTAGATGGTATCCGATTTCCCACGACGACTTACGCGTGTTCAGAATTCTAACCGCGTCTGAATCGAACGAAAGCAGTCACAGATGCACGCGACGACAATTGTGATGGTTCCAGGGAATAAGAAACGAATTAACTAACTTAGCTCAGCCCCAGAGCTAAATTCAAACCAGTACGAATGACACCCGAACTGAGCAAACCAAGCGTTTGTTTTCGAGCGCAATTGTACAGCTTATTTTCGACGATGTAATGAAACAACGATAATGCGGAATGGGTTCAGCGACAATCACCACACCCATGGTGAGTTATCTGGCGCACAGGCAAACATGTCAACTTGTTTCGGATGAGATTTGCTACAAGACAAGCGTGGGTAACACGCTTTCACTTCTGTTCATTGGTTTCACTTCAATCTCTCCCAGTGTGTTGATATACCTGCACCTGGCAACTTTGGTAACTCGACGTTGAGTACACGGTGTAAACTCGTGTGGATTTATTGCTGATTTACCTCATACTGTGTTCTTGACCGACAAATCGCCACGCCTCATCAAAACGTGTGTTGGGTGTTGAACAGTCGTTGTCGCTAGCTTGAACTGACTGTCTCAATGACGCGCATTAATCCGACAGATAGTAAACATAGAGTGTGACCTGTTAGTCAAGACTGACCTAAGCAGTTCGGATGCGGAAAACAAGACATGGATTGAAGCATGATAGCCTTGCACGTTCTATGCGTAAATCCTGACGGTGTTAACTGCATGACTGACGCAGTGACTTCATCCGCACGACCACCAATTTGTCCATCTATGCACTCATTCGACGCGTTACATCCTAGTGCGTTTCTATTCCGCAGTCGAGATACGTCGCACGTTCCTCCACGTTCGCGCGGTGTTTCTGCCGATGTCTTCGTTTCTGGGTTCCCAACATCTGTATCAGTGTTAATTCGATGGTACGTTACAGTTCCGTTGTTTTGAATGCGAAACAGAGGACGACGTGAGGTGTCAGCACAAGTTGCCGAAACGTGCTGATCGGCTTCTTTTCCAGATTATTCTTGAGGAAGCAACAGCGACTGCGGTATAAGCTAGCCTACCTACCAAACTGCTTGGCCTGACAGCATTGGTTGGGAGTAACACTCGTTCTAGTCACTAACAGGTCGCGTAAACCTAAAGCAGTGTTCGCCTACTGGACTTCCGTGTTGGGTTACGCGAGCGTGAGACATGCTTGTCGAATGCTCGAATCTGACGAGGGAGGCCGTTCATCCGGTCAGGTGAGTGTGTGATTGCCTTCGTCATGACGCGATTAGTTGAGAGATCTCTTACATATATGTATCCCAGATACAGTCGTTAGTGCTGGCCGACCGTAACAGGTTTTAACAAATGATGGCACTGGGTTTATTTTGCATACACATTAACAAACGCCAGATACACACTCCCTTACGGAACTAATCACCGAGCTTTGTGCAGTAGGTCGGCCGTTCCTTTGGCTGAGTAGCTGGGAATGTTTTTGATACCCTACCTCAGTGGTCTGGGCAAATGAACTATGCGTTGACGATCGATGCGCATGCTAACGCCTACTTAGAGGTGGTCGTACGAATTGAACTAATTAGATAACTGCCAAATGTTGTCCATTTCGTCTGTGAGATGAGAGTGGAATAAGTCGACCGCATGGCATGACTTACCCGGTCCCATGGCAATAGTTTGACAATTGGAAGTGGCTAACGGGAGGAACGGAAATGGACAGCTTCCCATGAAACAACTTCAGATACTGCTGTTGCACAGCCACATATCTAGAAAGCAATATAGGCACATGAAGCCAATCGGCACGGAAACACCACGAATGAGAGGTGCACCAAAAATACACAAGGATGGAACACTCCTGCGACTAATTTTGTATATGGACGATTCGGTATATCATAAAGTTGCTCGATGGCTGGTTGAAATTTTGGACCCCATTCGTAAACTGTTATCTCCCCATTGCCCAAAAGATTCTTTTGAACTAGCTGAGACATTAGAACGCGTGTCGATGAGTTCACAAACTATGTATTCCATTGACGTGGATTCCCTTTTCACTAACGTTCCTCTTCATGAGACAGTGGAGTTTTTATGTGATTTTATCTCCAGCCGAATCTGTGATATAGGTATTCCACTCGAATATCTTGAGGATCTCATTTCATTGTGTACAGAAAATATCAGGTTCAATTTTGAAGGGCTCTCTTATAGACAAGTAGACGGAGTGGCTATGGGTAGTCCGTTAGGCCCAACATTAGCCGATATCTTCTTGGGAATGATTGAACGGCAAGTCCCTGATAATATTGCCGAAACCTTATTGTACAAGCGGTATGTTGATGATATATTGATTTTTACGGATACTGATTATTTTGATTCAATTTTTAATCTTCTTAACTCTATTCATCCGAACCTATCATTGCCTCACGAAAAGGAATCAAACAACAGTTCAGATGTACACATCACTAGGTGTCGGGATGGAAAATTACGGTGATCGATCCATCGCAGAGCAACATGGAGCAGACAATATCTACAGTACTCCAGCTTCGTCCCGATAGCATAAAAGCGAGGTTTGATCAAAACTCTATTTCACAGAGCCAGTCCTGATGAGCTGCAAAGTGAACAAGAAGTGCTGAAGAACACGCTGCTGGCAAACGGATATCCTGAAAAGTTCATAGATTTCCACAGCAAGCCGACCAAATGCGAGGAACCAGTGGAAACAGCTCAAAAGAAAGATATTTTTATTCATGCAATTCAAAGGCGATCAGCTGGCAAACAATATCAATCACAAATTTAAGTGTGCCCTAACCCGTACGTATACGGCTGCCGAAATACTCTTGGTTCAAATCACTATAGGACTCGTTCTGCACAACCGCGAACACAGTCGGTCTGACCAATCTGTCTCTCACGTTGTCTGTCAGTTCACTTGCAGTTGCGGTGACGTTTACATAGGCAGAACAGACCAACGGCTATCTCAGCGTGTGGCCGAACACCTCCCAAACTGCCTAAAACAACGCATGACACAACTGGAAACCGATGGATCGGTTACTCGAAGCCCCGCGTCATCGATTGCCAAACACATCATGCTAACAGGTCACCAGGTGGCCCCACTTAACTCTTTCAAAATATTGTTACGTCAGCAGAACCCGAAGCTACTGGCATTTAGCAAAGCCATGCTGATTAGAGCTCACCAGCCGACGCTGTGTGCACAAAAGTGGGTGAAGCAGCCTATGGGGTTACCGTGGTGGTGATGACATAATACGTGGTGTGATTGTATGCGTGTCCATACCCTGTCTATCCCTATTG
>QNGE01005914.1:13015-37335 GCA_008508345.1 Paragonimus westermani
GGATCGTGCGGGTAGGAGGTAATGTGTGCATTCGGGAATCATGGATTGCAGTCAACACAGACCTGTGCGGTTCCGTTTGCAAAATCAGAGACTCCAGTTTGCAGGAGCTAGGAAGTTGATTGTGCGAATGTCATAGAATGCAAACGCCACACTTTGAGAAGTGGTCGTGACGGGAGGATCGCAACAAATACTTGGCTAACATGTGGAGTGCGAGAGTGAATGAATTTATTCAGTGCATAGATTATCAAATTAACTCCACCAGAGTAGATTCACCAAGCGGACAATCCATTATCATCGCACCTACAAAGTTTGTCCATCCGCACCTGAACTACATAGGTCGATCTTGGCGGACAGGTTGCGCGCCATGTTTACTACATGTCTGTCTAGTCAGGCTTACTGAGAAGGTCGGTTGCAGCTAGCTGACAACTAAAGGCAATATTGAACGTGTGCTCTGCTGAGACTTGGCGTCTGATCGATCAACAGCACTCAGATTGTGCAGTCAACCAGCGATAGGCTCATCTGATATCGCACTGTCCGGAGGCTTCGAAACCAGCGAAATGCTCTCTGTTATTTTTTCATTTCTTTAACCCTAATTCGGTTTGTGTTTCAACCTTCCCATTGAACGCATATTGGCTTTTCAGCGTTTCTGGTTTCACATCTTCATGATTATTTTTTCAGTGAATTTTCATATTTTGATGGCTTATGTCATATATATATTCTTGTTCAAGATATTGATATATGTGTGTATTGGTTGACAAATTTTGGTTCCATGGAGTGAAGCTATCTTGTTTTCTTGATTTCAGCTGTCACTTATCGGTGTCAACCCATCAAATCAGGGCCATTCTTTGATCACCGCTCAGGAGTCATGAGTACCTTCACTGCTGACATCAGTTGTCAGATAATTGTCAAACGTTCGCGTTGATTTTCCATTCTTTTCGTTTTATCCGTTCCTATTCATCCGGTCATTCGTTCCACTCCAATTCTGTTCCATTTCGTTCAATGCACTTACCATGCTTGAGCAGTATTTTCGCTTTCCAATTCTTTATTGGTTCACCTCCCGTTCGTTTGACGTTAGAACATTTCAAAGCGCTTCAATTTTTGATTTATTACTACCGAATGGAAGTTATTTCATGGCATTACATCACCGCTTTAATTATATCCTAGAAGATGCAGTGTGAAGATAGTATATTAATGTCACATATATTCATGCGATGTGCGATTGCGTAGAAGTCAGACGAGACACCGAGTGTTGGATGACTGTATTACGTTAGGTGGACAACGCCTATTCTCACGACGCCTGTTCACGTCAAAATCAGATTTGAATCACCGCTGAACTTCCAGTTATAACGAAATTATTTGAACGTGGTCGAAGAACATACTCAAACAAGAATTCGACCGAAACGGTTACGTCGGTGGCAAGACGTGTACTCAGAACGGGGAACTATATGCTGTGTGACACGTTTAAAGAAGACCGTCGCCGGTGTCCTGGAAGTACCGTTTATCGCATTCACTCGAAGGCTGAAATTAATTACTTTTCTCATTGCGACATGTAAGCTATCATCAAGTACCTCGTAGAAGCAGCCAGTTAACATATGTCCAATTCAACCACACGGTTATACTATCCCGTCGAAATTAGAGAACGGTGCACAACCACATTCCAATCTGCAAATTCCAAGTCTCATGTTGTAACTAGTGTATTGCGATCAGCTGTTGAAGAAAAGCATCAAAGATTGACTTTTGTAAGATTCCCGAAAACGTAGTCAGTGTATCCCAGCAGAATTTGATCGATAAACTCGTCGACGAGCTTTGGACATTGAACTCCAAAGAGCAGTTTTGCTCAAGTTACTGGTGCCAATCCATGAACGGTAGTGCTCCGTCCCAGTTAGAAGCTAATAGTGGAGTTAGTGAGAAAGACTTCGGTGAACGCTTTCAAAGAGTATGTTGAAAGATCATTAGTGATGAAAGCAATTACAAAATGATGAATCACGGTATAACTCCCAATTGTTCAACAAGGATGTGGTGGTTCATTAGGCGAAAAATACTGCCAGATTAAGATGTCCAAGTAACCGTTGTCGACGAGTAAATTTCTAGTTCCATCGAAAGAACGACGTCCAAATCGATTGCTGCGAATCAAACGTACCTCCCTTTACACACAGGCAGAGTTGAGACTTTCGAGAAAACAACGTAGTTGGGTGTAGACTGGTGGGTTGGATATAGCGTTCGTGGTAACAAGGGATAATTCGGCTCGATGTAGAGAGCACGTGAAGACCAGCAATCCTGCACATGATGCCTCATCACACCACAAACTTGCATGCCATCGATATATCTGGGAAAGAAACAGGATCAACTATATGTTGCTTTTCCACGGTGATGGTCCATATGTTATTTGATCACACAATTCTTAACCACTGATGTTCTCACCTAAAATATCGGGATACCACTGTGTGCGAAATGCTGCCCGGATTGATTTACCCATGTACGGATGTCAGTTTCTTTTCTTGTCAGTTTGACCCGTCCGAACCAGCCTCATCTTACAATTCTCTGCTGGATCCAATATACATATATATCTATGCCACCGGCGTGACTTCTGGGGTTTACACTCGATGTAACTATGAATCTGGCTTTGATGAGTCATCTAGAGTATCATCACATAGGTGTTATATAAACATCTACAGAGTTTACAAATCGTCTACAAGATTCAAAGCATTCATCGAAACTGGACAAACCTGGATATCAGAGCACTAGGTGCCTAAACAATTGTCTTCACATATTGTGTAACGTATTTTACTCATTCGTGGTGTTAAACCAGTATATTAGAACGGTGGAAATACATTGAGAAAATAGGTGTGAGTCATACGTACACACGCCTTGATGTATGCAACTAGATACAATACAAAGTAAACGACCGAGATGACCTACGCTGCAGTGTGGGCACAGTGAAGAACGGTNACCGAGCTGACCTACGCTGCAGTGTGGGCATATTGAAGAATGGTGGAACAATAGGATTGAAGGGAGCAGTTGGTGCTCAACTTTGGTCGCATATTCGAAAGATGACACTGAATAACTAGTCAAGATACACGGCAGAAAGTACTGAATGGATATATTATTAAATCGAGAGAACACTTCATTAAGTTTAAACGATTTGCTTCTGACTTGCTAAGTGGTTTTCGTTTCTAACTACACTAGACCTCCAATTGTGCAAACGTTGAACTAATAACGAATTCTTGTCACACGCAAAGTTACACGTATTAACAGGAACGACCAATACCAATCTCTAGTGCCAAAGATAACTCAGCCTACTCTGTACTTCAAAACGTCCAAGTATAAGTCGAAAAAAGTTTGATTTCTACTGGTTTGCGTACAAATCCCTTCGAAAGCACATTGTCATATAGCACAAATTAAATGTCTTGAAAAACGAAACGTGCGCCAGAGTGAGAGAAATATGACATCCCAAATAGAATACCCAAGAGAAACAATCAGAATACAAAGAAAAATATTGAACAAAAGCTTCGATTTCCGAAAACAAATTATCAAGGAATCGAGATAGAGGCAAAATAGAAAGTGTCGCAAGAGGCAGTGAAAAACTTGCTGTGAATTAAGCCTCTTCTATGTGTTCACAGACTGATCAGAATATTCCAGAAATATTGTCACGATTGGTGCGTTCTAACGTGTTGCATGCGTCTGCCGTCCGCTGTGAATACCTCACGCACTCGGTGTAGCTCCGTTTTACAATAACTCGTGAGAAATTTGTTCTTCAGTTTGGCCATTTCCGCATCAGCCCTGAGACATTCATCTGTGTCAATTATATGTTATGTATATGGTAGCATCCAGTCACACGAAGTGGGTAGATGAGCTACCATCTGCGTGTGTCAGCCATTGAGATGCGTGGAAATCAATGCTCACCACAGTGTCTTCTATTGTTCAGAGCGCTTACAGTGAGAACCGACTTGCGTGGATTTGGCAGACTAACCTGGCGGCTGCATGCATGTGGTCTTCATGTCCACCGTGATGACTTCGCTCACAAATGTCCGTGCCTGACTGTGTCGATCGATTACTGGGTTTCAATATCCCTCCTCCTAGAACCACAAGGTGACCAGACCTAGTTCGTTGGCTAAACAACCAGAAGTCATAGTGGTTCACATTTCGGTAAGTCAGACATAACTCAATGTCATGAAGACAACATTCGCTCGCTCGGCAAGCTGCTGTTTATCTTGCCTAGATGTGGTTGGAGGAATGGTTGAGGGAAATATGAGTGGTACTATTTGACCGAAGGCTACAAACTAGTTTAATGCTCTCTACTTTTTTCTCCGTTGGTTCTACTTCGATTTTTGTTTCACCCTTCGCATTCAACGTCCATTGACTTTTTTATCTTTCTTCTGTTTGTTGACAAATTTTGGGTCGCTGGGAATAGGCTATCTTTTTCCTGATCTCAACTGTCACTGATCGCTGTCTACCCTTCGAATCATGGCCTATCATTTAGCACAGCGCACGAGTCCTTATGACCTTTGCTGCTGACCTCAGTTGTCAGATAATTGTCAAATGTTCGCGTTGATTTTCTATTCTTTTTGTTCTATCTGTTCCTGTATATCCGGTCATTCGTTCCACTCCAATTCTGTTCTTTCAATGTACTTACCATGCTTGAGCAATATTTTTGCTTTCCAATTCTATATTGGTTCATCTTCCGTCTGTCTGATGTTACGACATTTCAACGCGCTTCAATGTTTGATTTATCACATCCGAATGGAAGCTATTTCATGGCATTACATCGCAGCTTTGATGACTTCCTTAAAGATGCAGTGTGAAGATAGTATATTAATGTTACATATATTTGTGCAAACGCGATTGCGTAGAAGTCAGACGAGACACCGAGTGTTGGATGACTGTATTACGTTAGGTGGACAACGCTTATTTTCAGGACGCCTGTGCACGCCAAAATCAGATTTGAATCACCGCCGAACTTCCAGTTATAACGGAATTATTTGAACGTGGTCGGAGAGCATACTCAAACAAGACTTCGACCGGTGGCAAAACCTGTATTCAGAACGGGGAACTGCATGCTGTGTGACACATTTAAAGATGACTGTCGCCGGAGTCCTGGAAGTACCGTTTATCACATCCACTCGGAGGCTGAAATTAATTACTTGTCCTATCACGACATGAAAACTTTCATCAGGTACCTCGTAGAAGCAGCCAGTTAATATAAGTCAAATTCAACCACACGGCTATACTATCCCGTCGAAAATAGAGAACGGTGCACAACCACATTCCAGTCTGCAAATGTCAAGTCTCACGTTGGGATTCCACTGTGTGCGAAATGCTGCCCGGATTGATTTACCCGTGTACGGGTGTCGGTTTCTTTTCTTGTCAGTTTGACCTGTCCGAACCAGCCTTGTCTTACAATTCTCTGCTGGCGAAAAGACATCTCAATAAGTTCATTTCTGTCTCTAGCTGATGGATGCGTGATTCACACGTGCTTCGCTCGACACGAAGACTTGTTCAATAAGTGTGGCGTAATTCTGCGAGGCCACGAGAGCAAAGTTTCAAAGAAGGAAATAGTCCTTGAATCTGGCGTAACCTTTGAACTAATATATGATGCATCATAATATGTTATGCAGGAAACCGAAGCGTCATGAATCCTATGCAGCCGACAGATGGACGTTTGGATAGACATCGTGAACAATTCCATAACATGTCCTCCCAATTGTGAACATCCCGTATAACCCGTATCACGTCAACACTTCAACGTTAGTGCATTTTGAACAGTACCATAAAGGTCTGGATGTTCGCAGCAGTCTGGAAATTACAACAGCATCTCAGAAGTCGTCGCAACTGAGGAGAAATTGATGCGAAGCATGAACTACCGTGAATCCGCCCAACCGTCTATGCAGTCAATCTGTCAAAAGGACTTGTGTTTTGTTGCACCGTCCCAAGTTCAGCATTTTATCTCACTCGATGATCTGCCTGTTATGCGAAGGCCAGTTTGTTTTGTAATTCAACGTTAGTTTCCCTTGGCTTAGCTCAATCACACGCTGGTGCACATATGTCACCTCAGCTTATTTCATTCGTGAGCACTCTGAAAACTCCGTGGAATAACACCCACTTGAACTATCTCTGCTGAAGCCCTAATTTGCGATCTGCAATAAAATTCTACTAACAATAAGAACTTTGTTTTGAAAAGTTAAGCGTACCTGCTGTGGTGTCGGGACAGTTATGTGCAGCACGTTCGCGGTGGTGAATTAGACAATTGCTTATGTATTGTTAGTTCTGTTCAATCAGCATAGATCAACTCGAAAGCTGGTGCTGATGTGTGCTTGTACACTACACTGCCTGTACACGTCTCAGATAAATATACTTTCAGTTGTCGGCAGACAGACTAAACGAGAATCACAGACAACAATTGGCACGAAAGATTCACCGAGAAATAACAAAGTGTCGATTGGGGTTTTGAAGTGCTTTTGAACTGGGTATGGATCATCGAAACGTTCAATACAGGAGCTTCGATTTTGGGCTCCTTTGCAATTCAGAGGTGATCATCTGGCAAACGATATCAAGCACAAACTGAATTGTGCCCTATCCCGTACGTATACGGCTGCCCAATTACTCTTGGTTCAAACCATCAAAGGACACGTTCTACACAACCGCGAACACAGTCGGTCTGACCATTCTGTCTCTCACGTTGTCTGTCAGTTCACTTGCAGTTGCGGTGACGTTTACATAGGCAGAACAGACCAACGGCTATCTCAGCGTGTGGCCGAACACCTCCCAAACTGCCTAAAACAACGCATGACACAACTGGAAACCGATGGATCGGTTACTCGAAGCCCCGCGTCATCGATTGCCAAACACATCATGCTAACAGGTCACCAGGTGGCCCCACTTAACTCTTTCAAAATATTGTTACGTCAGCAGAACCCGAAGCTACTGGCATTTAGCAAAGCCATGCTGATTAGAGCTCACCAGCCGACGCTGTGTGCACAAAAGTGGGTGAAGCAGCCTATAGGTTTACCGTGGTGGTGATGACATAATACGTGGTGTGATTGTATGCGTGTCCATACCCTGTCTATCCCTATGGTTTGTCATATATAACTCGCATGGTTTACGTTTGTGACTGATGAGTGTAAACGAAATGTTAACATATCGCAACATATGTCTTCCTTCTGCGCAGATGAGGTTATTGAAGGTAACACACTGTTTCATGTAACAGTCTTATCTAACAGTCGGCCAGCATTCCCTTAGAAACAGTAGACGAGAGAACAAACTGGATATCAGATACACGGCGACCGCAAAAACCTAAATTGCTAGACTCCGTGTAATGAAGAATGCTGCATGTTGCACCGTAGATTTCACTTATAACTGACGCATCTGTTTTTAGTTTTCACAAAGAGGATATTAGGAAACCGACAGATACAGCTGTCGTGCTTGGACGAAGTGCTTTTCTGTACACATTGTCTATAATTTCCAATGGAAATGTTTACACAGAATCTACAACGAGTTCGGCCACTACTAGTGGACAGCTAGTCACAATTGTAAACAACCTGCATCTTCTGAAGTCCCAAGGACGACATTCTGGATCGTCCTGTGTACTCGGAAAAGAACGATGTACATTTCGCAGAATCTTGGTATTAATGTCACCCGCCTGTTACATTGAAATACCAGATCATTAGAGATATTTTACAGTTAGCTCACAGCTCGATAATTCTCGTGTAGTAGAATGGACAGAACTGTGTCCCTGAACGTCAGAAGTGATGCTGATGAATCACGGTTCGCGTCTGAATGATTTTTTATTATCAGTTATATTTCCCAAGTTCCTACATTTCAATGCAAACAAAACTCGGTGTCGAGTTACGCAAGTTGACCAATCCTTTTGAGCTGTGCTCTATCTCAGTGTATGATGTTAACCCGCTTCGTGTGTATTCAACGCAGGGTGTTATAGTACTTCCTTATGATGAACTGTATGCCGTCACGTACAACTATTTGTTACGCTCACTGCCACCGACAAAGTGACCCACCGTTCTTCGGTTCTTCAGAGATCAACCCTACCGCAATATATTCGAGTGCTCTATATATATATGGTCGGTTATGACGGACCGAATCTATGATAGGTCTGTGATGTAAATCAGATGGTCAAAAATGTCGTCTATTTTCGGTATCCTCACTGCCAGGTCATTCTGAACCACTTTGATCCATAAGATCACAGTTATTATGTCAAAATCAATTTGGGTAAAACCAAAAGCTCTCGATGCTGCTGAATGCAGACAGTCTGAATCCTGAAGATGAGAAATGGTATGGAACCGATAGCTGGCTCATGGATTGACTGTGCTTACAACCACACTCATCTGGAGACATCATTTTCTATAGGAAATTATCCATTTCCATTGCTGCCTTAGTTGATTTCAAAATAGGGGACATTGGCACCGGGAGAACCCTCCTCGTAGTACATCAGACCAGCGGGTAATTGCTCGAATAGTGAATACTTGGCGTGGCCGTGCGATAGGAACTTCGGTGAGCTGACCGTTATGCTTGATAGACAAAGCATCATTTCACATGCAGACATTGTGTAGAGAACGTTAGCAACTTATTTTGAAAGGGTTCTGATGCTAAACATGAACAAACTATTATTCCGCTAAGATGGCGCATCGCATCAGGTATGCACTTTGCTTCGGTCGCTACCTGTTTGTACCACCGCATTCCACTTTCTGATATACTGGAACCCCATATCACTTGGAACGTGAAGAAACGCAGTGATTTTCGGATGAATGTGAAACGTACGGTTGTGCAAAAGAAACTGCCTTCATTTCTGTTATGGACTTCATCAAAGTGACAACCTTATCATCATACTCATCTACATTGATTCGCAAGCCTGATTATTGTACCACGAGGATCGTCGTTATTTACTGCATGTCTGCTAATGATTACTATTGGGCAGCACTGAGATTACACAGCTCCAGAGTAATGTTTGGGTTAGTCAGAACAACCAGATCAACAGGACGCTCGCCAATGGTTGCTGCATTCAAAAAAGACGCGTCAACAAAGCAGAGTAACTCTAACATGACCGGAGAGGGTATGGTTTAGGAGAATGTTTAGTCACCTCGAAGCCTGGAATAACACAATTGTTATTTAATGAGAGGAAGGATTTAAAATAGTTTTGAGCTCGAACTATGAAAAACTGGTGTGATTTAACAATGTAATTAAGAAGAAACGATTTCTAATGTTGCATCCTCAAAGGCGGATAGTTTGTCAGTTCATATGACATGTAAGAGCATAACACAACCCGTGTGAAAGATTCCCGAAAACGTAAGCGAACGCAATTCACATAAGAAGAACTCGACCAATCCTGGCACAGACGAGGTGAAGTGCATGTCTGTCAATCACAAGTTCGTGAGTTAATTTGTTTACGTTCAGACGAATACTCCACTCCCACGTATTTTATAAACCAAACGAACGGTGTGTTGACGTTCTCCTCACTGTTAACGCCGGAAACCGGGAGATATTTGTCCCCACAGCGTTGGAGACTTAAGCCTGTTGACGCCCGAATTGTTGACATGATCTGTTTCGTGGTTCTGATTTGTCTCCGCAGATGTGATAACCCACAAGAAGCGCTCATACAGATGTGACGGCATCTGTCTTACCATGCATTCTGTAGCAATGGAACTGTGATATCAATTTTAAGTGTATCCTTCAAAACGAATGCAGCGCTTACAGTATCGACTGCCTCGAGTTTGTAGAGCATTTGTTGCCTTCAATGACCGGAATGCAAACCAGTCGGTACACAGTGACTACACATATGTATTGCTCATCAAAAATATGTTCAGAATAATAACACTTATATTCGTACAGTGCACAAACTATGCCAGGCAAAAATAATTCGATATAAACAAACGTCAAAAATATTATGCTAACCCAGTCCCTCGATCTCCTACACAATGAACGAAACTAGAAGTACTAACTAGAGGACGCAACTACGCGAGCTGGGAAACGTCAAACCCGATGATTCATATTGTATGTTGAACACAATTAAATTGAAAGTCATGTGGGTTTGCGTTTACATTCCCCTGAGACCCGGTTCGAAATATCGGTTCATAACTGCATTCCTGAGAGCAGCGACACTTCTGTCATTGTTCGCATGACCGCAATACTTATTCACTTTGCAACCAGTAAATTTGTGCAGGTCGAACAATACAGCTCACCACCAGATCACAAATGGAAATGCATGCACTTGTTCAGCAATCCGACTAACCAAAGTGTGTAAAGTTCACGTCAATTTGAGGCACTCAGGAAATCTGAGGACAAAACAACTGAGCTCACAAACCTGTTTGCGAGTAAGTCGAATTCGCGTCGAAACATAATGTCCGTTGACGAATGACAATGTTTCGATAGTGGGTTGCATTTCCCAATAATTGTTTTTCAGTATTCATGTTGCCTTCAGATCTGGCGTCGCCATTTTTGCTGTGCTTTTAGTTTGCCAATGAAACGTTATGGAGCAGCCTGAGAATGACTTCCAACAGTACCGTTCACCCAGAATGGTGCAGGCTTGGCTCGGTAACGTCACACTAGTAGCATCACGATAAAATGTGCCGAGTAAACGTTCAGTCACCATTTTGAAAGTGACTCGATGTTGTGATGGTGTACTCGTCAAACACACATCGATACAAAAGGCCCCAGAACACATGTGCGCTACTACCATGCATGCCACAAATACAAGTGTTTACAAAGCATTCGGACTTCCAGTATGTAAAGTTGATAAAGGTGCGACTATCCTTGTTAATAACGTTCCATGGAAAATCAACCAGCTACTTGCAATCTGAAAGGAATTTTAACTCCCGCTTCGAGGGTCAATTGAATATTGTGTTCAAATGCTTGGATGCACGATCTCACTAATTACTGAGTGAGATTGTAGCCTGTAGCTGGCTCACAGATTGTGTTATAAAGAAAGGTGGCAAACGTTCGGTGGTGTCCCTGTCTTCTAATCAACAGCAGTATGATGAACAAGGCAGCCTACTGTAAATAGCCTAGGCAACTCCGTTGATTCCGTTTAATCTGACATCAACAGCTGGAATACTCAATATCATTTGATACCGATGATCATCCACGTGGCACAAAGCCCTTGCTTCTAGACCTACTTCTCGCCAATCAATGTGCAACATACTGCATTGGATCGAGTCGTTGAGAAAAAGACTCCGGATCGGAGTAACTAAGTTGAAGAAGCTAACTTCTAGGAAGTAGCAACAGCGAAGCAAGTGGACCAACGAAGTGGAAATGAACTCCACTTTTTGCCACTACGAACTCATTTCATTCTCAAAGAGCGCTTTCTTCCGTCGTATGTATGAGTTGGAACGTGAGTCATCCTCCTGTAGCGGACCGGCAATAGGTCAGCATAGATATGTACCACACATTGCCACCGCACTGGCTACTGAGAATTGTAGTCACAGTCGAGCAGTGTCGTGCCCAGTGATATGAAACTGGAAGCTGCATGAGGGACAACGACCACACTTGCTATAACCAAACATTTGCATATATCGCGTGTGAACCGAACAAACAACAGCATTTGACGACGCTAACTGTTTTGAACTACATTGAATTTCAACCACACAACCCTCCGTCTTCCATAGTGTTGACTGTCATAATTGAACGTGGTGTCTACGCAATAGTGTGGGAGTCGCAGTAGTGATCGGAATTCTGCTAAGCCGGAACATAGAGCTATCTCCCACGCAATGGTGACAACGCGGTGAGCAGGCCAACACACTTGTGACGTGGTCCGCAATACGTACTGCGTATGTATGTACAGGGTTGCGTAAGAATAACGTGGTGTTCATTCCCGAGTTACATTCACTGCATATGTCGTAGTTTGAATGGTAATAACTGAATTCGTGATGATGACGTTGTTTCCTATTTGGGGGATTCGAAGAGTTCGATTTCTCCAGGTCAGTTCTGACGTTTCTGTACTGGACCCTACAGCAAAAGTATCAATCTTGTTTGCTTTTCCCACGTGGAATGCAGCAGTTTCATCATCAGTCTTTTCGTTTTTCAATGCCCTGATTTGTATATTAATCGAGCTGCAAACGAGTCGATACAAATTACATGCACACATCCATCACATGTCAACGGTATGCACAGAGTAACAACTCAGTTATATCGGAACAGTACAAGTATAACTTAGCGCAAAATCCCCATCTCGCACACTGAATCGACCATTGCTCTATGTGATCTGTTCTGCTCTGACCGATATTCTATACGGGATGTGTGGTGAACTATTCATGCATGTACGAAATGCATTCCAGCTGCAGTCATTACATTGACCGCCGACGTGGACGTCTGCAGCTAGAGTCCGTGGTGAGAAATCCGAGTGTGCATTGGGAGATAAGAGACAGTGGGTGCTATCCCAAGGACGCTTGGGTCGCAATGGGCCTCGCCGCCTAAGAGGCTTTCAACGGTAATTTGTCGATGACTTTGACGCATCTTATATTGACCGGGAAATTCACTGATGTTTGCATTCCACGGATGCCTACACAGAAGCAAATGTTGCGTGTGTTACCTAATTTGTGCTCGCACCAGGACGTTTGCAGGCCTACGAGATGCCTCAGTGACTGAATATCCAAGTCGATTCTGGTGTTCACGACAAGAGAGTCGACCATCGACCGCTTGTATCATCTCACGCCATTGGGGAGTAGCCACCGGATTGTCCCACAATCTGTTGGGGACAACCCAGTGCTGCAAATTTATGGTTGTAAGTAGGTCAGAGTTTCTGGCAAACGCAGTGTAGCTGGATGCGAAAGAAAGCCAACTCCATTGTAACCTGATGTCTTCATGAGGAACAGGTTCCATGGGGGAATCAATACCCTTTGTATTCGAGGAAAGAACACTGAACACTGAGTGTAGAAGCTGCGACAACGATCAATGTAAACAAGCTAAGAGAGAACGTGAAACCCCTCCATTCAACACAGCATACGCTCGATGAAATCCCCGGAAAGAACAGTGCCGACATGACTGAACATCTGAAAACTGTTGACTTAAGGCAATAAGACAACATTGATGGTGCTACAAATTTTCCCAAATAAGTGAATCTTCAGAGCAAGACAGAAACCGATATGAACAATAGTTGGAAAGTAATTTGACTCGGTTACTTCAGTGCAGTTCGAGAGCTAACGATTGCCCTGAGAGAATAACAGTTGATAAAATAACCTCACGAAACCCTAATTGAATACAACCGGAGCTGAATTAGAACCATTCAATCAGACATACTATCGACTGTTTGTCAGACCGATATAAATTGAAAGTGCACAAGTTTCACGCTGCTAGTGGGATGATGCTGATCGGTGTACTGTTGCAGATATCTAGCGCAATAAAATCATGAACGCTAACGCCTCGCACATTAGTCACCCAAAAAGCGGCTTCAGCAGCACTGGCGTTCAAACGCCTTCACATCGGAAGTAGAAATTTATGTGGAATATGCATCCAATCAAAAGTGGTAGAAATGGGCACATATTTGTTACTCATTGCATATACACAGATCAAACTTGTGTAATGAGTACTTGATTCAGAAATAACTTTTTGCTATCCGTTCCTACATGAAAATTCGCGACACTAACTGGGCTCTTTCTGGATTGTACTTCATTTAGGACCATGGTTTGACCGAGGTATCACTGGAAGGCCGAAGTTCGCAGTGACAATGAAAGACAACTCCAGTAGGTTCTGGCTTGAACTTTTTGATTTTCAGAAATGGTCGTTTGGATGGTTCGGCCAAATTTTTCTCTGTTGTCGGTTGATGTGTATCACTGCATATAATGGGAAACCGTTGATACATTCGTCGAGCGCAGCAAAACCGATCACAGTGAGATGTCGTATCATTTTCCACAGTGAGAATCAAATGACAATCTCCCCCATTTGGTCGGTAACACCCGGGAGCTCTCAGCTTCACCAATTCAATTATCGTTTCAGCTGCTCTGTAACAAGACAACTGTAACTGTCGCTACCCACTGTACAAGGAACTTCTTATTCGCAGTAATCGTTCCGGAGACAGCGTCGTGTAAGTAATATAGAGCGATTAATAACAACGAGACGAGTAAACTTCGGTTATAAATAGTTCTGATAAAAGCACGTACAATAGAGTCATCCTAAACACTGCGTTTTCTTTCAAATTAGCACAGTCTGTGTTACTGACATTGCCAAGATTAGGTGACAAATATATCGTAATGCTTGTGGAACTAATATTTGGGGACTTTGAAGAAACAGAATCCATAATTTTCGACATACAATAAGCCTTAGTGGAAGATTCCGTGCAGGCGGTATCATCCTGGTAACAGACCACCGCGAACCAATGGTGGTTCCGTGCCAGCTCACTTCGAACAGTACAGTCGGACCTCGTAAGGGGCTCGTGTGAGCCAGGTGAAAACTCACGTGATTCATCTTCCAACAGTCATGACGTTTGGAATTCTGAAAGTAACACGTCAGTTGAGAGTGTTTATGACCAAGTGACCCACAGTTATTTCGTTGCTCGTCACCGTTGTGGTTCCACTTTTAGTGAATTTAATGAGCAACCAAATATTTCGGATTCAGCGTGAAACGTTGTGCCACAGAAAACGTTGCGAATGATGAAAAATGCGTCGATTATGAAAAGTCCCCACGCACTCGAATTGCAATATGCACGAGGTAGGTGTGTCTCCAGGTTTTACTCAAACCGTCCTAGTAGCCTACAGTACCCATTCTTTCGATTATCAAAAATGTATACCTCAATCACAACATGTCTTTCTGATTAAACTCACTGCAATATTCCGTAGCACCCTAAATCTGCTAAGGACCACATGCCGTTCACCTGGTGAATTACGCCATATTGCGCATAAGTTTTGATAAGTTTACACAATGGACTGTTTGCCAGTTGTGTTGGGCATTTTATCGTGACTACTTGTATCTGTATCACGTTTGATACCTACAGGTTCTCCTCCTGCGAGAAATGTTCCTTACCTTCTTGCCTTTGAATAGTCTTCCCAAAGCAGATACTTCTTGAGAAGGTTGGTCTGTTGGAAAATTTTGAGAGGACAGTTAAATAGCACTCGGACATGGCTACCGGGAATAGCTGATTGTCAAATTTCCGTTCTTCCACTTCACTAAAATTTATTGTTCAAAGCTTTCTTCAATGCTGGTGACAATGAACTAATTGGTGGGTAATAATTAACTTGTCTTCCTTGTATAGCCTTGATCTGCAATCTGAACCTGAGTGTGTTGATCAAACTGTGCATAATCCATCCCAAAACATGATAATAAGATATGATGACAAGCTTCCATTGCTCAGACTGGTTCGGCGTTGGATTCATCTATTACAAACATGTGCGGTGAATGTAACTCGTGACTGAACACCACGTTATTCTTACTCAAGTAGCACCCTAAATCTGCTAGGAACCACATGTCGTTCACCTGGTGCGTTACGCCAGATTGCGCAGAAATTTTGATAGATCTTAACACGGAAGTGTATCTGTATTATGTTTCATACCTACCGGTTCTCCTCCTGCGAGAAATGCCCCTCACCTATTTCCTTTAGATAGTCTTCCCGTAGTATACACTCCTTGAGAAGGATGGTCTGTTGGAAAATTTTCAGAGGACAGTTTAATAGCACTCGGTTACGGCTACCGCGAATAGCCGATTGTCCAATTTCCGTTCCTCCACTTGACTTAAATTTATTGTTCAAAGATTTCTTTAATGCTGTTGACAATGAACCCATTGGTGGGTAATTGTTAACTTGAATTCCTTGTACAATCTGAACATAGGTGTGTTGATCGAACTGTATATAATCCATCCGAAAACATGATAATAAGATATGATGACAAGCTTTCCATCGCTCAGACTGGTTCAGAGTTGGATTTATCTATTACAGATGTTCCATCAGCTGAGTTGGTGGAAACATAAACTCCCCAGCTCATAATAACTCAACAATATCATCATCACGAGTTCAGTTATTACTATTCAAACTACGACATGTGCAGTGAATGTAACTCGGGACTGAACACCACGTTATTCTTACCCAACCCTGTACATACATACGCAGTACGTATTGCGGACCACGTCACAATTTTGTTGGCCTGCTCACCGCGTTGTCACCATTGCGTGGGAGATGGCTCTAGGTATGGGCTAAGCAAAATTCCGATCATTACTGCGACTTTCACACTGTTGCGTAGAAACCACGTTCAGTTGTTACAGTCAGCACTATGGAAGACGGAGGGTTGTTTGGTCGAATATTTATGAGGACAGTTAGACTTCTGATAACAATTCATACTGACAGACCAAATGCTATCTGAAAGTTTCATCGTTTACCCGCCTGATAATATCACCTGTTTCCGTTCGTTAATGCGTTTACCACTTACACCATGATTGCAGTAGGATTTCTGTGATATTCCTTCTCGAACTGTGCTGGGGAATATTCACTGTGTTGGTGCTCCTGTGGTGTTTCCGAGTCATGGGTTTGTTAGAAATGCATTGTATTCTTGTTCGTGACATTTATTATTGAAATAAAATCCGTGAATATGGCACCGTCATATCTGAAAGGAACCAGATTGATGCATGTGAGCAGCCGGCATTCATCACAAAATTCAATCTTCTATCATTAATGAAAATAATCGACTTCCAAATCTTCTAGTCACTTTCATTCCTTCTTATAATTCGGCGTTCCACTGCCAAATTCCATATTGCTTCCATTAAACATGGTCTACAGAAAATCCATTTGGTTTTTCCGTTAACCGCATGTGTACCTGACTGTGACTTGAAAGGTGATCGTGTTTTGTACAATTAAACCCTGCGATTTCTTCTCTTGAATCACATTATATATGAAGCGTAACGCCCCGGTAATCAGGTTGGTCATGGTAACTGCAATTTAGGAAACATCGTTCCAAAAGGCAAATTTATCAACGAATGTTCCTAACTGCTTTCCAATCAAATGCCTACACACGCATGCGTGATTTCCAATTCGGGTTTGCTTTCGAAACAGTATGGATCATCGGGTTCAACATTTACCAGCTCACGTAGCTACTTCCTCCAGATGATTCACCTGTTTTCATTAATTCCGCCGGGGACCACTGCCAGGGCTGAACTCCTAAGGATTATATTGCATCAACTCGTCGTACCAGTGGTACCAGCTAAAAATGACATTAGCCTATACCGTCATGTACACCATCAATTTTGATAACATACAAATATACATGCACGCACGTTTTCGCCATGGATTATTTGTTCTGTGGAAAAGGCGTGATGTATGGCCAGAACTGCTTTTCGCGCACCGGGTGAAACAAAGTATGAAGTCACAAAGTATAAATTAATCAACGACGAGTCAAACGCTATTTCCACCACCTAACTACCATATGATACTATATGGGTTGGACTCTAACTCGAATTAAGCGCTTTTCTCGCAAGATTATATGGAAATCATTGAACGATTTGGTTCTTGCTGAATCCTTGGGTAGCCAGGGCAGCTCAAAACATGCCATCTCATGTGTTCTCGGCTTTAAAGCAAACCAGAGCCTCCTGTAAATGTTCACAATGTACGTATGCAGCAAAATGTCCTAACCTTTCAGGAGATTGTCAAGCGATCCAGCGACGTACGTGGAACGGATCGAGATTGTTATTATGATTAACTTATTGCATCGACGAGATTAATTGTGCTGACTACATGATAAGTGCACCTATCATTCTGGTTATTTCCGTGCACCAAAATGCTCCTTTATATTTACACGTACAATATGTGGGATGAAACAAAATATACATAGCCTGAACAGCCTTCTTGATATGAGTGACGTACGTTACGTGGGAGCACTAAATGATGTGAAATGATGATGTAAATGGACAGGTTGTGAAATATTCATTATTCATCTCAATTCTACGGTACGTTTAAATAAGTTGTAATCCACTCTGAATTTAACTGACCGTATGTTGTACAATCGCGTGCTAATCTAAGTGCTGGCGTTTCAACTGTGTTTGATAATCCATCTTGCTGTGTCAGCGTGAGGTCTTAAACAACTGTCACACGGGGTCACGAAAATGGGTGAAATATGCCGATTGGGCAACCGGCTTTACTGTCTCCCTGTATCGAGGCATATGAGCAGTCCTACGGTTACACGTTTGTCAGTTGTTGCGGTGTTCCGTTTCCTTCCCGTGAAGAAGACGAACGAACAAAATTTTCGTCAAGGGAACATTCTGAACTGCCGTGAAAATCACTCACGTGCTTGCGACTGCCGCACTGCGGTACTCCCACTCCGATGCCATCTTTCCGAGTCCTGCAGTAGCTAAAGCCCGTTCTTATTGAAAACTGTCGCGGATGCTGGGGTTCGAAATTCGAATGCTCTTTCGGAAGGCAATCGTGTTGACCACTTTGATATCACATTGGGCACAACCGAAATGTCGCCTACAAGCACCCAACCATATTCACCCATTAGTTCAGTACACAGTAGTCAAAGCAGTTGTTTTTCAAAAGCCAGGCCGATTGTCTAATATACTAATGAACACTAATATGAGGAAATTCAACTGTGGTGCTACTCTCAGGAGGGGGCATTCGGGGTAAACCCATAAGAATACGGTGGCTGCGATCAGCCGCGTGTGACTTTCACCATATAATCACGAAACTGCGCTATTAATAATTCGAGATCCCTGTAGTACCCACACCGTCTTTCGGTTTCAGTCTGATGTTCCACGTTCGGTTCGTGCATCTAGTTGGACGTGCGGTTTTCGCGCATTTCTAATTTCCATATCCATCGTTCCGGTTGCCACACTCTGGAGAATGTGTCTCACACCCGTGCTAGTCATGTGGATTATCTTCTAATAACTTGTCAGCTATAACCTGATGATTTTGCTTCCGAAGCAGTTACATATGTGCACTGAAGGTCAAACAATCACTCCCGGGTATCGCTGTTCGTCCTGCTGTCTTTGCCGTATTCTCACTTCAGTTAAAATGTAAGCTTGGATTGGTTTGGTTACACCCACCGTTTTCCTGAATTGATTCGACATATTGTCCTCGATTTACTGTATACAGTCTAACAGAACAAACCATCGTTCACGTAAAGACAACGCGAAATGTACGTACGACGTTGGGTGGCATCTCTTGCTGTAAAAAATGCATGTACAGATCAAGTATCGAGAATGTCGTTGCAACAATAATTGTCTGTTGCATGCCGATCGGATGCGGTGATTGGTTAACATGTGTCAATCAGCTGTGTAGAAATCGAACACAGAAGATCGTTACCGCAACGCGCTTGTGCAACATAACCACAGTGACTTCATTATATATTATGCTTAACCGGGAAGTTAGTTGACTCCTCCGGCACTGGACACTGAATGTTCACTTCGCTTGAATCGTACCATGTTTCCCAAGCCCAACTGCGGAAATATATTAAGGGATCGACTGAGTTAGTGTCAATCGGATTGGCAAGAACAGGTGTCGCAGAATTATTCAGATCTGTTGTCAAGTAATTGCTTCGACAAAGTTGCAGGTTTCCAAACATTTTTTGTACCTAATAATAAAATACTAAGTATTTATCAGCTGGAGCGTTTATCCAGCGACTAATTTAACCCTTCCGACAGTTAGCTGATCTTCAGGTAATTCATCAATTCTCTAAACGATGAATATCATCTGCCTCGTGATATCTGGCAAATCTATTCGTGGCACTCTAAATTTGGTTCGCTTTTTCGCAAACTTCAATGGAGAACACAAGTAACAAAAATATCTTGTCAACTTGACTCAAAATGTTGGTATTTGGTTATTTTCTGGAAAGTGGGTCACTAGTATGAGAGTTACTAACAGTTCACCTATTTGGATACATCATTCTGTCCACCATGAAATTAGTGAGAATACCAGTACCAGTTCAATTAAGGTGGAACACCATTGTGCAAATCATGCTCTTGTGCTCAGTGATATGCATGTATCAGTACAACACGGTACAGCGGATGCATAAACATGTCCGTTCAAGCAGACATTCAGTAACAGCAGACTACGGTCAGTGCTGTAAAGTTGCATAGGTTAAGATCTTGAACATCTTCTGAGCCGTTCCAAACATACAGAACGACATGTTCCCTTCCCATCCATTAACCCAAAGCAACGCCTGAGTGCATTCAGGAGTGGTGAGAAAAATGTATCACCCGACGTTGATTCGGATAAAACTGGATCATACATCATTGTCAGTAGGCCGGTCGCATAGCTGGTAGTTCGTTCTACACACAGCCTGCAAAGAATGTGGAAAATTTGCTTCCTTCACAACGCAATTTTTCTCGAAGCGAAAAGTGCAACAGTTTCAACTGTCGTAACATGACTCCTCATACTAGTTCATTTCAGGCAGATGTCACTCACTGATCACCAGCTGAGCAATTATCATGAGACCGATCGAATTTTGCGAAAACCTGTCTGTTTGTCAGCTATGATTTTTGTTCTACTTCTTCATCTGAACTTGCTTGTCTGTGTGTGTTGCATTTTATCAGATTTCACCTGATCACTAGCAGTACGGCCGTGATAAGATTCATGGTAATAGAGCAATCTGGGATATAAAAAACTGACCCTGAATATTATATATCCAGCTAGTCTCCCTATATCTTGTACGAACAAGACCAAGTTCTTACTTCGAACATTTCTTCATGCTATCATCAGAATTATGTATTCACTTTGTACTCACCTGTTTCCAGAGAATCCGCGAGCGCCAGCAACTGTTCTGTAGAAGTGGAACGATCATTTACAATGACACGCCATTCCTTTTGATTGAAAACTTCGAATATGCTGTCAGAAATGTCTTTGTGCATGATTTGCTTTATCGGAGATCGTGCGAAACAGTTGCGAGCGCTAATCGTGGACCGTGGAATTCACCGAAGCAAATCAAAGTCACAGAATTTGATAAGGTTAATTTTCAGTTTGCCTGCGCATATCATGCATCACCATTGTCCGAAAGTTGAGCGGGTATATAACGGTTTCTACTGAATGCTGAAGTTTATTGACGTCAGCATTGAGCACAACACAAATGCATTGCTCATTTCATCTCTACTTCTCGCCACGGCATTGGAGCGGCAACTAACCTTCAGTGTAATCTGAGGAGGAGAAAGAGGTCAGGTTAATAGCACTCTGCTATTCATACTCAAATATACCTGATTTTGAGAACTAAGTATTCATTTGAGATTTGGCGTATGTATATACGATATCTATATACAATATGTGGCTGTATAAAGTTATTATCTTCATCACACCCACCCAAATCAGGCAGTCATAATTTGCATTCTCCAAATCGGTTACTTACGATTTCTGAGAAGCTTGAAAACTAACTACAATCGATTCTGGGCATTCACCATAACATGCAAGTTTTGTATTGTAAACGGATTTATGGTCAGCAGAATTGTACCCACTCCGACCGCCTGAAAAGTGGAAGATGGGAAGAGTCTACTCCCAAAAAGCCGGCACGCCGCTGATGAAACTGCATTCACCGGGAAAACCACTGTTACGCTATCCAACGTTTGTCCATGTGAAGTAAACACAACCGGAGCACGTATCTTGATCACAGTGCCACGTACGAGAGCTCCTCTACGAACAGGAGTGCCTGAATTTCTGAAATACTAAAAAGCTGTAAGCAGGCAATAATAATTTTAAAACGTAAGTTCACATTTCGATGTCAACCTTTTAGTCCAAACGGAGGTAGGAAGGTACGTGACGGTTCCCAATCACATAGGTTTATAAGAACTAAGCTCACCATATTTGAAAGTCCAGTATGCTGAAACAAAGTGGCAGACGGAAAACTCCTTCGAAATTACATTTTACTTAGCAAGTTTCCTTCCATATTTCTTTCCAAAAAATTCGTTGAACATCACGATGTATGTTTCTAATTGTGTTCGATTGAAGTGGTTACCGACGGAGATGTTATTACTTTATAAATTGAGGGAAATTACCGTTAACGGAATTAAAGAATGCTGAAGTTGATGGAATAAACAATAGTTGGTTATTTTCTTGATGACAAGTTTGGGTTTGTCGTTTTCAAAACGAACGTATGAAAATCTAATGAGGGAGAATAAACTGCTTGACCACGGTCTTCCTCCGCTTGAGGCTAGGCTGTCGCGATCAGTTGTCTGGGTTACGTTAACCACGGTGCATTAACTCCTTCACAGATGCTTTGACGCAATTGCAAAACACACCATCAGAACACAACATCATGAATCTTGATAGCAACATCATTATCAGTTGACTCAGAGCGCGCAGCAAGGTGGGTCCGCATACTATAATGATTCACCAAGTTACTGGTATTTCAGAGTTATGTTCGGTATTGATTAGTGTTGCGTGCTTGTGCACAGCTATACTAGCGAGTTACTTGTCCGGTTCCGGTGTTCAGCAATCTACATGGGTTCAATACTAATGAAGATGATTTCGAGGACATTGGTCAACAGGTGTGGGTTAGATTTGAGTCAGGTGGCCATAAGTGCAACTAAAGGTCGCCTGATCAACACAAACCACCAGTTTACCACGATTGTTTCCTTCACGAATCCCTACATAGTCCATTAATATGTGACCTGCAGAAAAAGTGAGCCGAATCACATGCAAGCCACATTAGACTACACATTCTCAAATTGTCCGGACAAAATATTATTCAGTTACCGCGACTGTGTTGCATATTTATCAGCGTATTCGCTGTACATGGGAGCAACTACCACTCCATTCAGTTCTACGAAAGTGAGCAAGTGAGATGGTAGTGTAAACTGTGGTCGATACTCAGCATAAAACGTACGCTTTGTTCTGGGAATTTATAAATCTAACAGTCCAGTGAGATGGCACCGGAAATACATTTGCTGCATTTATGTCGTAGAATTATCGTGAAAATATTCCCCCCTGTTAGCTGTGTATCCGAATATATTTTTTGGAGTAACATGAAGACTGTTAGTACCCCCTAGTGAATTAACGACCAGTTAATTTATAACGTATCGTCTCGCTGCATGGACTCAATTCGCAGCAAAAGGGCATGGGAAATGTACAGAGGAATGTCAAAACTGCTTCGATTACGTTACAGTTTTTGCAAGCACAGACTTACCCATGACCCCACCCATGTACGCTGTGTGCCAAATTGGAAACGGTTTTACTGTTGTTCACCAAGGTAAACGTATCAATCCCTACACAGTTATTTTCATGATTTCGTTATGTCCGTTTATTTTTAGAGAAACAGATCATTCACAGTTGCCCAGGTAATATTTCGGCCAATCCTCTCCTTATTCTGAATCGCGTTACTTTTCGTGATACATTTAAATGTTCTAACCTTTCGGCGGTTCCGTTTGCAGAGTGATATGAGGTTTGTTGGTTGCACATATGACGGACGCTACAGACGTCATCGATAAACAAAACTAGACGAAAGTGCCGTTCAAGATGTTCACAGGTTTCTGCCATTTCTGCACAACGCTGTCGACCTGATGTGTGCTCAATCGTAGGTCTGACGGAACTAAATTGATGTGAGTGGCAGCTGTCCTTTGTACGTCAGGTGACAAGGTTTCATTTAGAACAGAATGTTATCCTTAGTTACACAACACAGAGGCAAATCTGGTGGTGACTATTCTAACACATTCGAAATAGAGAGGGCAATTATGATTAGGAACAACCTCTTGTGAAAACCTACCTGGCATTCCTAAGTCCGCTGTTTAAACAGGGAAATTGGGAACAACAATTTTGGTGGTTTCAACATCTTTTACTGGATTATATGTTGTAATAATCCATTTCTTGTAAATTATAAAAGTATAAGTGTGTAAGATCGCTGGACTACTTACTGGATGGTCAATTGTAAAATTCCTGAGGTTTGCTTTTTTGTCTGGTGTGAAATCTTTGCAGAACGAGAGCAAAATATTTCCAGATCCATACTCTATTTCGTTGACCATCGACCGTGCACATCCGCGTGTTCATACCACTGCCTATGACATGTCTATTTCGGGTGAGCATTGTATGAATTCCGTTGGTTTCCTGTCTTACGCCTGAGGTTGCGTTATTTCTGACTCAGTTGATTTGGTTTTTCTTGCGTAACAGTCGTACATTTTGATCCACTCAGTTCGTATCAGTTCGCCTGGTTTCATTGTACTCTCGAAACTCTGATTGTTTCAAAGTACAACAGCGTTTGTTTATACAGCGTTCAACGGGTTGGCGAATATATTGGAAAAGGTACCCATCGTAAAGCGGTTCGAAAATTTGAATAAACAAAACTGGAGCAAAATTCACCTAACTGGGTCACTTTGATAATTGCTGAATGTTAGAGATTCGTATCAGTCGATGAGAACGTGAACTGATGAAGTTACATAACTACTGGGTGTCTATAGTAGGTCAATAATTAACCATGCATCGATAATTGTGA